>RPOG01001536.1:126902-143852 GCA_008086565.1 Thalassoma bifasciatum
ATTTGCAAAGAATGTTTTATTTAAAAAGGTTCAAGCATAAAATAATGCCACTGTGTTTTTAATTTCCATTTACAATAACTGACATTCAATTTTTAGAGTTTAATTACTGTGGATACTTGTCAGGACGGTTGCACCACCTGACATTTTGGGGGTTTGAGGAACCAAAACACAAAAAACATGTTATATTTTAATAGTTTAAAGATGTGTTCAAATAACACAGATTTCATAGAATAAAGAAATACATGTGATGAAATACTCAATTCATGATGGAAGGAAATATTGCACTCAGACACAAAAAAAGGGACGTCACCTCATTGACCCATACACCAATGATTGTTTTTCTGTGACTCAAAAAATTGGCTTGTGAATCTTGTGTTTTTATTTATGGATTTTTTTCACATTTATATAGAATTTTGCTAATTTCTGTCAGTGAAGACAGCAGCACAGAGTTACATGTGTAAAATACGACAGTTTAAATAATAAGAGGTCAACTGATAGAGATGTTTACGAAACACAAACTCTCCCTCACTTATTCATCTATAGCTTCATTCCTCTATACAGGCTGCAGTCAATATATAATGTTCCTAACAAACAAAGAAATCTAAGCCAATAACACAGCTCAGACTTCACTGCATGGGCAAATGCCATTCAGCAACTCATACCATATTGCGTTTTTAAAAGATGTAATAATGTGTGTTCAAGGCTCACTCAATATGATATAACACCTTGAATGTTGAAGAAATAAAGCTGAGGTTCGGTTTGCATGAGAGATGCTGCTATGTGACTTCAAAAAAAGACGTTAACACCGAGTGAAACGCACAGGTGTGTAAAGTCTCCCAGCTTTTATAACAGCTTCAGACCAGCAGTAAAGCGTGGATATGACCCCGTCTCACAAATAACGGCTTCACTTCTTCCAGAAACCAGAACAGCCTGAGTTTTATTCACTAGCAGCTGAAGAGGTCAACTCCAATCTCAGCTGTAACTTAAGCTCTGGCAGAAAGAAAGAAAGAATGTTTTCAAACTTGTCTGGAGGCTGGAACGGCTTTCACACAACAAACTTCACTTCACATAGTTTCACTCCATACTCTTAAATAGTCCTGAAAGGAAACAATAATTAGGTTAGTTATTGATGTTTTCAATGACTTTCAGTTTAAGGACTGCAATCTGGTGGCGTCAAGTGGGTTTCTCTTCTCAAAATGTACTTAACCACTGGATTTTCATTTAATTCTGCATGTGACTTTCATAAACTGTAGCTTTTTTTTTATTGTTCTATAAAATTACTTAAGATGTTCACTGAGAGGAAACCTTGCAAAGTGCTCAGAAAAGAGCACTGTAGCGTGCATTTTGGCTGCCTAAAGGGCAGTTCGTCATGTTTTTACCAGCCAAAGAGGCGAATTAGTCTGCTTCTGTAAAGCCCTCAATACTGAGATTCTCCGACACCACCCTTAGGAGCAAGGGCTACCCAGAATGCATTGTGTATTTTCAGCAAACAAACGTGGCGTCCAAAGCGGCAAAGAAGGCGAGCTACAAATGTATTTTCTTTGTTAATGGAGGTATAAATATTACGAAAACCACTGTATTATCTTAATTTAGGCCCATTTTATGGATAATTTACCTCATTGTTGCATAACATTTATTTTTATTTAACGATCTTTTGTCAATAGCCGCTGTTTAAGTTGGTTAACGTTACAGTATGGTCATTTTTCACCGTGGTAATATAGTTGTTTTATCAAGATAACAGCCTATATAACATGCTTGTGCCGATAATGGTATGAGATGACCATAATGCTGCCCCCCACAGTCTGAAGATGTATCTGCATTTAAGGAGTGTCCCATTTCTAAGTCACAAAAGAGCCTTTAACACTTGGTTTTGAGGGATACCAAGATTGAGGGTTGAGCTTGAGGGTCCTTTTGCATGTTTTGGCTCCCAAGAGGGCACATAAACAGACCTTTTTGCACCTGATAGGGCACTGTAGTGTATACTGGCACCCAAGAGGAAACATTAGCACATTTTGGCTCCCAAAAGGACAATCAAGCATTTATTTTGGCTCCAAAGAAGGCCCTGAAATAGACTTTTGGGTACCTGAAAAGACACTTTAGTATATATTTGCATCCAAGAGGGAACATTAGCACATTTTGGCTCCCAAAAGGACACTGCAGCATGCATTTTGGCTTCAAAGATGGCACTCTAGCCTGTGTTTTCCTCAAGTTTGTCCTCCTAGGAGAACAGTTTATGGTTCACCAACCAGGAAGGTACTTCAGCTTGTGTTTTGGCACCTGAGAAGGCACTCTGACATGTTTGGCTCCCAAATGACACTCAAGCATTTATTTTGGCTCCAAAGAAGGCACTGAAATAGACTTTTGGGCACCTGAAAAGACACTTTAGTATATATTTGCATCCAAGAGGGAACATGTGCACATTCTGGCTCCCATAAGGACACTGTAGCATGCATTTTGGCTTCAATTGTGGTGCTTAAGCATATGTTTTGGCTCCCAGGAGGATAGTTTATCATGTTTTTAACCAGCTGTATGACCAGATTTTTGAGGTTCACCAACCATGAGGGCACTTCAGCATGACTTTTGCTCCCATAACAGCAAAATATTACGTTTAAACCAGCCAAAATGGAAGATTAGTGTGATTTGCCAACTAGGAGGGCTGTTTTGAGAGGGTTTTTGCTCCAAAGAAGGCCCTTTGGCATTTTTTTGGCACACAGGGGAAACATTAACTCGGCTAACATTTTCACTCCCAAAGTAACACTTCAGCATAAATTTTGGCTCCCAGGCAGGTAGTTTAACATGTTTTAACCAGCTGTAGGGTCAGATTTCTGTGGTTCACCAACCAGAAGGGCAATTTAGATTGTGTTTTAGTGCCTGAGAATGCACTGTGGTATGTTTTGGCTCCCAAATGACACTCAAGCATTTGTTTTGGCTCTCAAGAAGTCACTTGAGCACACAGTTTTCCCTCTATAGACGACACTTTTGAGTGCATTTTTCTACAATCCCTCCTGCTCTGTGCACACCACTGTGTGTATTTGCCTTGAGAAATAAATTATTTTAAAATAGACACTGTTTGTTACATTGCTTAAGTTGAGGCCTTGCAGCTTTTAATCTCTAATCCCTGACCTTAAGTACCTTTATAATACTGTATAAAGTTTTCCAAGCTGCTTTTACATTATATATCAACACTGTTGTCAAAACATAAAAACAATGTGGCTCAGCTGAATAAAGCCTCATTCATCATATCTCCACATGACAGTGTGCAACAGAGCGTGCAACTCTGCTACCAAAGACAAGCACAGAGGGTATCTGACACCACTGTTGCATTGCTGGCGGCAGCTCAGGGCTTAGAGCTTATCACTCAACCATAGTCAAACATTAAGAATCTACATGATATCGAATGTGTTATCTCACCCAGCAAAATATTAATGTTTCAATTAGGGATGCATCAAAGTATTTTACTTTGTATTATAATTAATTATTATTACAGTGATGAATTTTCATCAGCCGATAAAGGCATGTTACACATCATGATGCAGTAGATGGTGCAACAAGATCCACTGTTTCAAGATAAGATAAGGTACTAAATTCATTTCACAAGGGGAAATTCACAGTCATAGCAGCAATGCAATGCTGCTGCAACAAAATCCACCTTTTTAAAGTATGACTGTAGGCTGTATGACACATACATGTCGTTTCAATTGTAGCATGAATTGGTCTAAGATATTGAATTACCAATGGACAATAATTAGTTAATAGTAGAACGCCAGCATTCCACACTTAACAAATAAACAAAGCTATAAACTTCAGAATTTCATTTAAACGTAACAATATGCTCGTTTAAATTTACCTCGGAGCACCACCCTATGTTGTGAAAACAGGGAAAACTTGTAAAAAAATAATCAGTCAGTCTTAAAATCTGAAGGGTAACATAGACTCTTAATTTTCAAACAACAAGACAAACAACCATGTTCTTCATAAAGGTGAATTTGTTAACTAACTAAAGGTGACATATAAAGCACATATATATATATATGTGTGTGTGTGTGCGCCCCCCCTAGTGGTCCACAAAGGTATAGCAAGTGGGCCGCGGAATCTTTCCAAAATCGTATTTTATTTGAGTGTAATCATACAAAGATACAAGGTACAGTGGTATGAAAAAGTATCTGAACTATCTTAACTAAAACCACCCAAACATTTATAGGTTTTCATATTTTAATGAGGATAGCATGCAAACAATGTCAGAAGGGGGAGGAATAAGTAACTGAATCATCATATTTAATATTGTGTGGCCCCCCCTTTGGCAGCAATAACTTCAACCAGACACTTCCTGTAGCTGCAGATCAGTCTGGCACATCAATCAGGACTAATCTTGGCCCATTCTTCTTTACAAAACTGCTGTAGTTCAGTCAGATTCCTGGGATGTCTGGCATGAATCACTGTCTTGAGCTGTCATTTTTGACATGCAGGTTTTTTTATTTCTCATTCACATTTTAGCACCTAACAATCAGAGTATCAGGTCAATCAGGTGTCAAAACGTGTGTGTGTCCCTTTGTCTGGAGGACGAACAGAGAACATTCAACAGGTCCAGAGATCATAACACTGTCCACTTTTAAGAGACTTTCAAGCGCAGCTGTATCCACCACCTATTTTTAACTGATTATCACCATCCTCTGTAAATGAAAGAAGACTGAGACTGTGCATGAAGAGAGTACCTTTAGTCTGTCGCTCTTTTATAATCATCATAAGCCTGATTACTTCACACAACAAAAAAAAAAACATTCATTTTCATTCCACATCACAGGCAGGTCACAGGGACCCAGTGTTTCACCACACACCACCTGAGCTCAACCCAGTAGTTATTACAGTCCAACTCCAGACTGCATCTTCTTAAACCAACGGCTAATTTTGATCTTCCACCATGCTGTTGAGTTAAAAGAGGGAGAAGCCAAAGACAGATGGGATAGGCTACGACGGTCACGATGTGGATCTGAACAGACGAGGCTGGGGGCTAAAGTCTGCTTCTGCACCTGGATACCTTGAAGAGAAGAGCTGTTTTTTTATGGTTTTCAGTCTGTGTTGTCTGCATAAAGTCTCTTTTTTTATTTTTGAGTCCAACTTCAAAACACATTTAGAGACAATAACAAAAAGCGGTCAAAGAATAACTGCAAAAAAGCTGCAACAATTTATTTTTTCAATTTGATTTTTTTTGCAATCACAGGCTGTTTTCGAATTTGCATACTATACTAACAGTACGTACTGATTTGCCCAAAATGCAGTATGTAGCATGCAAACAAATGCAAAAGTTGCAGTATGTCAAAACGACCCTAACCCTAGGGTTAGGGTTGGGTTAGGGTTACGGAAAGGGTTGGTTAGGGTTAGGGTTGGGCTAGGGCCAGGGTCAGGGTTTAGGGTTAGGGTTAGTGTTAGGTCTGGAGGGTTAGGGTTGGGTTAGGGTTACGGAAATGGTTGGTTAGGGTTAGGGTTGGGCTAGGGTCAGGGTCAGGGTTAGGGTTGGGCTAGGGTCAGGGTTAGGGTTAAGGGTTAGTGTTAGGTCTGGAGGGTTAAGGTTGGGTTAGGATTACGGAAATGGTTGGTTAGGGTTAGGGTTGGGCTAGGGTCAGGGTCAGGGTTAGTGTTAGGTCTGGAGGGTTAGGGTTGGGTTAGGGTTTAATCCTGTTCTGTAGAGTTAATTTACAACTTTTCAAACCCGAAAATTCCAACATTTTCCTCTTAAATTTAGAGGTTTCTTTCTGGAGAATTTATTGATTCAATGTTCATTAAGTTGTCCTAATTTAACTTAATACTAATAAAGCATAACAAAGTCAAGAAAAAAATCCATCAGGTGAACTTTCACTTTCCTCAAACTGGAAACCAGAGTAACAAACTAGAAAACAGACCAAACAGAACTGTCGTACTACAAACTACATTCAAGTACAGTATACAGTGACTACTACATACTGCATGAGAAAGTAGTTTGTAGTAGGCAAATTCGAAAACAGCCTAGGATCAGGTACAAAATGAAACACAGGGGGAAACCCAAGGATAACTAATGACACAGGAAACCAGAGCACAGGACAAGGGAAAAACCAACACAAAGAATTCTAGTAAACACAAGCAAACCCAGTGAATTATGAACAAGGCAAAACCCAGAAACAAACACCACACCCAAGAACTCTAACACAAAATACAGAAAATGTTCCAAAAATCTCAAAATCGGGATCCTGACAACAACTCTATACATTCATTTTGTAACTCTGGGTCATTGAATAAAAATATGAGAGCTCCCTTCCTTCAACATTTCAGTCCAGCAGCATTAATTTAATGCTTCATCTATCTTATATTGTAATCCTATAAAATTTTCTGCTATTGTAGTTTTGCCCATCATCACCTCTGAGTTGAAGCACACACCCATGAGTCTATATTCCCACAGACTTAAACTCAATCAGACTGCACCGTCTATTTCATTTATATGACTGCAAACTTTGCTACAGTGTGTGTGTGTGAGTGTGTGGGTGGACAAAATGCAGACAGGTTGAGGAACACTGTGCTGTGCATGATGCCTGATTCCATCCCTGGAGATTTACAGGGTGCACAGACTGAGAAACTCACACAGAAACATACAACACCTCTTCTGGCAGCGCTTTTCACCCCTGAGGAAGTGACTGCATGAGAAAAAGTGAGGATTTTTTTTAATTTTTTTTATGTGGGTTTGGATGTCAAGAGGTTATGCATTTGACAGAAATCAAGCCAGAGCACAAACTGAGAGTAGATGGCATATAACAAGGTACAGTGGCAAACAAATATATCAGAGATGCAGACACTCCTGGTTTTCCAGCTGGATGAATTAACTGGATTCTGTCTCTTTTATATGGAAAATAGGCAGCAAATTACCACCTGAGATGAGCTTTGAGCCACTGAGCCAGGATGCAGCCTCCCGACTTTTAATATGCATTAGATAACCTGATTTTGACATTTTATTAATAGGGNCATTACTTTGGTGATTGTGCATCAAATGAAAAAATGACACAATAATCTAATTTTATGTCATTGGCATATTAATGTGTGTGTCAGAGGCTGAGCTATTATTCTACTGTTTATACTGTGCTGCTGCTTTTCTGTGTGGTTGTTCTGCCCTTGAGGGAATTGATTGCATGTCATTGATATTCCTGCAGCAAAAACAACAACAAAACAACCACAGCATACTCTTCCTTCAATAACAGATACAGAGGCTAATAATCAATAATGCTGAAGTTAATTAACGGCTGTTGGAAACATCTTATAAATGTGATTGACTCGCTCCCTAAGGATTACAGAATATTAAATACACATTTTCTCCAAAAAGCTTTCTGCCATTAGGAGTAAACAGAACTGTATCATTAACTGGCAATCTATGCCAAAGAAGAAAAACAAACCCTGAACACACACAGAGTGAGTGACAGCTCCATCATGAGGATTTTGATTTATGAACAACATTTTACAAAGGATGCTGCAAACCTGCAAGCCTTGAGTATTAAGTGTCTGTTTGTTTCTTAATGTCATTATTTCTTCACCAGGTATCTTGAATGTAGCAGTTTGTGAAAATGATGTTGATTTGTTCAACCCAGTCAAAGCTAGAGTAGCTCTAATGATTTTTTATGGCACCGATTCCCAACCTGTGGTCCGCGGCCCCTCGGTGGGCCGCGAAGGTCTTATGAGTGGGCCGCCAAATCATTTCCACAAATAGCATGATATTAGAGGAGGGTAATAATATAAAGATGCAAATATACAGAATAATGAATTATGTGAAAACCGAGATAAGTTTAAAAAAAAATTAAAACTGTTCAAATAGTCACATAGAAAAAAAAAAAACTTTAAGAAAGCATGTTAGAGTCATAGACTGTATAATCATTGGACGTTACAACAGTCAGCTCTGACTGAAGCCTCCAGCAGATGCCCCGCCCCCTGGTGTCTGGCTGCAGTATAGGTCATAAGCCCTGCTTTAAAAAAATTATGATACCTGGTAGAAACGTTTCTCTCATATTTACGCCGAGGTGGTATGATGATGTCATTTGGCTGCATTGTGTGCAAGTATTTTTTTACTGAGAAGTTGGTTTTACTTTAGATATTGGACACTAAAAACCGAGTTATAAGCTTTGTTTTACGATAGTTGACAGCTGCCGTTCGTGAGTAGTTTATATCAGGGATATAAGAAACTTCGGGAAAGAGCCAAAAGGAGACTAAACCTTATGAAGAAGAAGAAATAAATATTTTTATTTCTCTTTTTTACTTGGCTCCACTGGAAATTCTCTACTGCGCAGACTCTGGCTGCACAATGGCGGCTAGAGAAACGGGGTTTTTTGGCTTCAAAATCGTAGAACGGTGACAGGCGGAGCCACGCTGTCCATTCTATATACAGTCTATGGTTAGAGCCCAGTATGTTATATGACCCAAAATGCAACAACAACCTGAAATGTACTGAAAAAACAAGAAATAAAAAAGAAAATGTAATGACTGGTCAACTGATCCACAATGTAACAACTTATTACACTTTTTATTGAGTACTTATTGGGTCTTAAAAGTGGGCCCCGAGTTGGAAAAGGTTGGGGACCACTGTTTTCCAGATTCATTGTACATTTGTTGCTCAATTAATGTTGTTTCTTTATGCATGGAGACCAAACTTTACTCAGCTACAATGTTTAACTAACTCCATGTCTTGTGCTCTGCTGACTTTGTTTTTAGAACCATTATTCTCTATAAATCTGCACGAAAACACAACTCACACCATCATATTCCCATGCCATCATCCCTTTTCCACTTTCACAACAGTTGCACCTGCAAAAACAAACAATACCAAAGTGGGTCTAAAATAACCAGGAGTGCTTTCATAACAAGCACTTGAGTGGAGGCTGCACATGGCAGCAAACTGCACAGGTAAACTGGATGAGAGCAGGTGGAGACCGACCAGTGGTTTTTACCGGAATGGATGGTGATATATTCACAGGGGAAAATGGATAAAATTTGACAACTTGGCATGTGAGGGACAAGGATAGAATTTTAAAACTGTCCTAATAGTTTAAAGGGAGCGTTTCCCTGATCGACGAATTAGATCAGGAAAATGATGCGCCATCAAATGATCATGTGTTTTCTGTCAGCTTCAGGACTTCTTTTCAAATTGAGTGCCCTGTTGTAAATTGCTTGTAACAAGTCAAAAAAATCTGCCAATGGGATAAGACAAATTCACCCGGGAAGTTTCTTGAAATTAGAAAGATGTCTTAAAACAAGAATCTTTTATCTTATCCCATTGACAGATTTGTTTTACATGTTACAAGCAATTTACACCTCATTTTTGTCTTTAAAAAACTTGAAAAGAGACATTTTTTTGACCTCGTCTAGTAAATGTGGCTCAAATCAAGAAGAGTAAGACAAATTTTACTAAAAATAAGACAATGACTTGCTTAGATTTCAGTTTTTGCAGTGTATATTTCTTGTATCACATTGGACACAATGGGCAATTTTGTGTACTATTTTATCTATTTTACTAAAGGTTTTTAGTAAATATGCAATTAGTTCTATTCCCATGTTATTCTTGCTACAACCTCTTGAAAATCAAGCAATAATTTTCCTGAAAATATGTGAGTGGATGATTTCATGAGAGCAGACGTTTTGAAAATGGCCAAAATACAACTTTAGCTGATTGTAGTGATATGACAATCCTCAAGGTGGTAGAATATGTTTTAAAAAATATTTATAACAGGGTTTTAAAGAAACTATTTATCATTTTGATGCTACAGAGGTCTTTGAACTCACAAAAAAAAGCTGACATCAAGGACATCAGCCTTGTATGATCCGCGTCATCGTTCTGTCAGATGGTCTTTGACATTTCAGCTGATCACCATGATTTCCTTACGTTACAGGCGCTAACCAGCAGTAATTTTTGAGATTGTATCATTCAGGCTTTCCTCTGTTATTCTGAGCAGAAAAAGCTGCACAATCTGGGCCGAACGATGCTCTTCCACTTTTTACCACCTGCGGAGCCGCCCACTTCTACAAGACTTGATGACAGGTTTTTGGAGACATTTTGTTCTTGATGTGCTAACTTCAGCTTCCCTACGACGATGATGAGATTTCTTAAAGGCTCTTTCCTGAGGCTCAGATTTGTCCACAGGTTGTTTTTGCCTTTTCTGTCTGTTCTTCCTGGCTCACACCTCTGCTCCAGAAAAGCAGTTCATCATTTGACTGCAGCATGAAGAACACATCACACTCAGTAGTTATGAATTTGCTTATGAGTTTTATCAGTTTATTTTTACTTCTGTAATATGTTTTGAAAACTGTATCTTTTATTCCGTTTTCGAAGACTTACAGCGTTACTCAGACCATGTAATTAAGTCGATTACGTTTTTTTCTTTTTCTTTTTTTGTTTTTTGCAAAACGGGTAGGCAATACTTATATTATTTGAATCTATTATGTATTCGTTGTGGGTGGTATTTAAATGCTAATTGAATAAAATGGAATGAAAGAAATTGAAAGTGAATTCAGGAGTGACCCCATGATCAGCTGCCAACTGCAATAAACCTTTCATATGATACTATATAATTTAAAGGAGTGTTCAATTTTTCTCTACCTCAGCCAACTTCCTGTACCTGGAATAGAAAAGATTTCAATTGAAGTGAAATTTTGTGGAACCATTCCAACAATGCTCTTTTATTCCATTCCTGGGACTCGTTTATTTTATTTTATTTTATTATTTTTTTGCAGTTTATCACACACTGAGTCTGGTTTTTCTGAAAAATTAAAGTTTGGATTTCGTACAGCGGGTGAAAACGGGATTATCCCGTGGTGTTACATTGTGAAATTCACAGGTGAGCGTCCCTCGATGATCGCTCAAATTAAGAAAATGATGTTGAGGATTGAGAATCGGGGAGTGTGAGATGACAAACTAATCCCTCGAAGACGTGGAGACACATGCTGATTTTTTCCTCACAGACACACAAACACAGGAGAAGTTTAAAAAACGTGAAATGAAACAAATGAGTGAGTGATCATCTGATGTTTTATCTTCTTACTCTGAGACCAAGAGGAGATTCAAACTTGTTTGTCCTCGACAGAAAAGTTTTTCTTTACAGCCGCTTGTTTTGTGGTTTAAATATTCTATGAAATCAGCTTGTGTGCATTGGGTTGCAACAACAGATATGATTAGGATTCAGGTGCTTCCCTCCCTCACTACACACACACACACACACACACACAAACACACACATTACACAAAGCCACTCTACCATGCAGGCAGCCTTTGCACTCTCCTTGTTTCCAATTCAAATGTGAACTGTGAGGAGAGTCGCTGCCAGCAGAAGAGGCTTCATTAATGCTCGCTGATGACACTCTCTGATATCAATAATCAATCATGAAACCTCATGCTCCGATCTAGTCTGTTAAGCACTGCTACAAATCAATACTATGATGAAGCAGCGTGTCCTTCTGGCTCTACCTCCTGCTTAGTCTGTGGAGACTTTCCTCGGTTGGACATTAATCCCACTGCGCTCCTCAGCTGGTCACTTTCTAAAAACTACTTCCACATCTTACCGACATCAGCATGAGGCCGCTGTGAGAGCTCAGCGCTCACTGGGGAAGATTCTGCAGCATGCGACAACATCTTGGGTATAAAAACAACAGCTTTTTGAAAAGAAAAACACTGATGGAGGATAAATATGGGGGCGACAGACTGTATACTGTAAGGTTGCTATCTCCAGTTCACATTCAGTTCAGCTCAGGCTTACGGCTGTCACAACATATTTCACACTTTTTCTACCACTTCAGGCTTTTTCAAAGTCTTCCCGAGTGTACACAGCTGCCTTTCTACTCTTGTTAGCTCTTTGCATACGAAACAAAGCACAAAGAGAAGCCCATTTGTCCTACAAATGTGACCCTTTTTCAGGGCTCTTTAGCTTCAAAATGGTGGATGGTGCTTTTTAATTAAAGTGTTTGTATTGAGGAGATGTTTACATGCACGCAGCTCTCTGAATAATGCATTCGGTGTGCGTTTTGTGAGTGTACTGCTTCTCATGCTGCTGTGAGCAAGCATGCAAGAGGAAGAGAGAGAGAGTGTGTATGTGAGTGTGTGTGTGAGTGTGTGTGTGTGGTGTTTTGGGAAATAGGGAGCTGCCCAAGGTCATTAGCTTCACAGTGGTCCAGCTGTGTGATCTGGCTCAGGTACACACGATGCGGGTATGACCTTGATGTTTCACAGACGGCAGGGGTCTGTGTGTGTGCATGTTAAAGTGTTTTATGGCTGTGTGTGTGTGTGTATGTGTGTGTGAAAGTGGGGGGTTATACTTCCTTTTACTTGTAACAAATCCAATAATGCAGCGTTTTCTCTGTAAAGCATAAAACTAAGTTGTGGATGCTAAATTCAAAGCCTGAGACTTTGTCAGTCCTGTCTCTAACGTCTATCACAGCTCTGCAGCGTTGCCATAGCAGCAACTTTGAGCTCTTTTCATTTACACATTTCGTCTAACTCTGATCAAAAGATGTAAATCTGCTGTGTCATTCTTGGTTTCCACCACAGGGACGAAAGGTTTAACACTTTTACACCGGATGTGTCAGCATCATACTGTATAATCAGTGGACGCCATGACAGTTGGTCTCTGCAAAAACTGCTCCCCCTGGTGGCTGGCTGCAGTATAGGTAATAAACTCCACCTCCTCATGCATTCTGGATATGAGTCAGCAAAACTTTAAAAAATTATAACACCTCATAGAAATGCTTCTCTCATCCTTATGCTTCGGTGATATATCTTGATATCATTGATATCTTCAATCTTGGGAAATAAATATCTTGAATTTTCATGTCTGGATATCGATAAGATAACAATATATTTTTCAGCCCAAGCAGCCAATCACCAGGGTAACCGTGTTTGTGAAAACCTCAGTTAGAGCCGACAGTCATGGCGTCCACTGATTATACCGTCTATGATATGACACAATTGCACTTTGAATGACTGTTATTCTGTTAGAGTTTCAAGGGTTCCACTTCAGATAATGGTCATAAAATCTTAAGACACATGCAGAGTCAGAAATATTATCAGTATGGTTGTGAATATATAAAACATGGTGCTACAAAACATATCAAGGAGATACTGTCACCTTCAATGAACAAAGAGCTTGTGCTTAGCGCCATAAAAATCCAGATGAACATGTTTACAGGGAGGTTTTTCCCAGTGAAGCCTTGTGTCTGTGTTGGTTTTGTCCTTGGCGGCTTTGTAGCCTGATTGTAACTAGCTATTCTCCTATGTTCTCCAAGCAAATAAAGCGATGCATTGTACCGCCATGTTTTCACTTAATGGGCATCTGAAGTGGAGCATGGAGAGACGATTTGATTGTGGAGATTTCTGAGTCTAAGACAAGTGACTAACAAGAGTCTAACTATGCGACTTCCAGGCCCACAGCTGTAAACCTTTCACATTACAACACTTTGAGCTCAAACAACGGTGCCAGTAGCCAGTAGAACAGCAAAAAAATCATGGTTATAGAAAAAAACACTCCAGGTGTCCTGCTTTGTGCATGGCTGAACTGCATTTTTATCACTTCTCTCACAAATTGAGATGATGTCCCATGCTTGATTGGCTCTTTATTTCTGAAATGAGGGACTGTAGCTTTTTAAAAACCTGCTTTTAATCCATAAAGAGCAAGAGATAACTGTTCCTCATTCTTTTTTCCAGATGTCACAATCATGCTGGGTCAAGGTCACCTGGAACCGTCCTCTTTATCTGTGTTATCCCGCAGTGACACAAAACAAAGGTCACAAGCTAACAAGCGAACAGGATGCAGTTTTAGCAGAATAAGATGACAGCAACAACAAAGAAAGTAGACATGCAGTTACAGCATTAGGTCAAAGGTGATTCCCAAAAACATAATTTGCCAGTCTTTCATTTCTCCACTTGACAACAGGACTTGAAGTGAGAAATTATACGTGAGACAAAATGACGAAAATTTGGACAGCAACGCCATAGATACAGATGTGCTCGCTGCTGCCTCTGCAGAGCTTTGTTTGACGAAGTTTGATCCTGTTTGATTTGTTTTATTGTAAACAGTTAAGATGGCACAGAGTTTGAAAGTTGATGTGAACAAACACTTAAAGCTGTGGAATAGATGCATCAAGGCAAACTCCCGCTACGAGCTGTGAAACCCAAACTTCCCACAGTAACCAAGTTTGTCTTTCTGAGAGTTTGGAACAAAAACAGAAGCATTTTTAAACATGAGAAATACTGTTTTGTTCTTTCTGTGCAAGATAACAGCAAAAGGTTGAACCTGTCAACTCAACATGTTGATACTTTGACTTAAAAATCAAACGGACGTTATCAGAATCCATATCTATGCTTGTGTACAACACTTGTATCACAGAAATACACTCTTTCTCATGACCGTGACTCTATGTTGGAGGCTTTGCTTGACACAATGAGAAGAATTTCGACAGTAACTCAGTGAACATTTCTTTCTTTCAGCCACTTATGAACAAGTGTGACCTGTGATGAGTATTTCAAAGGGAGTGTGAGGACTCTCTGTTTGAAGTGGATTGCAGTGACTCCTTTAGCCCGAGGAATCGAATAAACTCTCATGATGACATGACTTGTAACATGGTGTGTTTTATGTTATTGTTCATATTCTCTGAGAAAAGGCTAAGAAATCATAAATTTTGCCAGGGTATGTAAACTTTTAAGCGCAGCTGTATCGATCACCCATCGCGCTTTTGCGATATATTTAAATGTCGAAACATCTGAAAAACCACCTCATGAAAGCGTAAAAACTTTTTTAGCGATATTTTAGTGCTTTTTCGAAATTTAAGAGTTTCCATTACAAGTTTTTTTATAGCGATATTTTAAATTTGTGCATATCCAAGGGTTATGGAAACACACCTACAGTCCCCTTAAAAGGAACCCTGGCTACCAGAACGTCATTTCCCTAAATGATCTTTGTTTTTACCAGCTACATAAGAACGATAATAAAATCTCTCAAAATATCTTAGTTTGTATAAAATTTGAAAAAATATTTTCACCTGTAGGCCGCCATTGTTGTTTTCGCTGCAATAACGTCTGGGTAGTGACGTCATATGGTTGCATCGGGCTCCATCTCATACAGGATCATATAAGTCCTGGAGCGGACTTCAGTGGTAAGGGCTCCTTCAAAACACCCAAACACAACCTTTTATCAGCCGTGTCGTAAACCGAAATCAGAGGCAAATATTACTGGGTGTGGACAGTCGAGAAAGTAGTCGTACCCGGCCGATTTACGTCGTTTACGAAGACCCCTCTTCACCGGAGAACATAGCCGCGGGTCCATGGGAAGTTGTTTACGCCCACAAGCGATTTCCTACAACTTCCTTCTTTTCTTGTCTTTTGGGAAGCTGTGCAGACTAAGGGTGAATTCCAATTCCTGTCATAACCCTCAATCTCAAAATGCACGCTCCCGCAAAGTGCAAGTGCTGTCCCGATTCTCAGAAAGTTAAGGTTGAGGGTTAAGTTTGAGGCTGTATCTCCCTCAATACTGAGATTTTCCGACACCACCCTTGGGACTAAGGGACACCCAGAATGCATTGCACATTTCAGCAGACAAACATGCCGTCAAAGAAGGCGAGCTACAAATGTATTATCTTTTTTAATGGAGATATAAATATTAGGAAAACCATTGTATTACCTTAGTTTAGACCCATTTTATGGATTAATTACCTTATTGTTGCATAACATTTATTTTTATTTTACGATCTTTTGTCAATAGCGGCCGGTGTGTTGTTCCTATCGTTTAAGTTAGTAAATGTTACAAAATGGTCATTTTTCTCCGTGGTAAAGTAGTTGTTTATCAAGATAACAGCCTGTATAACATGCTAGTGCCGATAATGGTATAAGATGACCGGGCTAATCTCAAAAAGATGCCCAAAGCCCACGCAAAAGACATAAACACAGCTGCAGACGGCATTGTCGCTGATCCTGTAAATGCCTCCGCTTCCTTCTTCTTCTTCTTCTGAATTAAGAGACTGAACGCCGCTTTGGCATAATGCTGCCCCCCACAGTCTGAAGATATATCTGTACTTAAGGGGTGTCCCATTTCTAAGTCACAAAATAGCCCTTAACACTTGGTTTTGAGGGATACCAAGATTGAGGGTTGAACTTGAGGGTTAAGAAAGGAATTGGAATTGGGCCTAACATCAGTCTCCTTGTTTCCTTTTGACTGAAAAGTTCACCCAAAAGCAGCCACATGTGGCATTATTATGTTTTTTTCCCTCCTGAAACCTAGTGACTTACGGCGACTAGTAGTGAGTAAACGGCCAAATCCAGATGCTCGCACCAAGCAACCAATCTACGTCATCAACCCAGAATGCATTGCGGCAGTAAAACAATGGCTGCGCCCCGAAGGATAGAAACTGTGTTTTAAACTGTATTTTCTTTTAAAGAAAAACCAATTCGTTATGTCTTTTAACAACAAATTCTAGTTTGAGACAAACATTTAAGCAGATTCATGCCTTTTAGTCCTTACAGTCAGGGTTCACTTTAAGGTAATAAAGGCATTTTTTTGTTGCTACCAGAGAATGAAGCATCAGTTTGAGCAACACTGCTTTTTCCATTAGCAAATCAAAAAAAAAGGGGAATCTGAGCACATTTCTGTGAAACACTTGTTCTCTGTGTGCATCTAAAAAACAGAGCAGAAGTTAAGCACACACTGCTCCTGTTGGTAATCAGGCCTTTAAGAGCTAATCATGACTACACTGATTTTCAATGTTGCTCAATGTGCTGTGTTGGCACTCAATCACACAAACTCAACACAATACAGTACGGCAGCTGTTAAGACAAACACCCTCGTCCCTCGACAAGTACAACAAGAGCTATTCATTAATTTATTTATCTGGGCACTCGCAGGAGCAAGGCCATGGAGATACAGCGGAGGGAGCATTTTAATCAAGCCCGGGCTCCCAACCGGCTGACTG
>RPOG01001537.1:0-143730 GCA_008086565.1 Thalassoma bifasciatum
ATAAGAATAACATTCTTCTGCTACTTTAAAAGGGGGACTTTAACCTTAGTTTTAATCCCTCAGAGTTCAGTTGATGATTTGAAAAACAGCTGCAGTTGGGGCTGAACTTTCGTGTCCCTTGGGCACAGCTTGGTGCAGCTGCATAATCTGTTTTTCTTCCAGCCCCCTGTGCAGTTATACCAGAAAAGAGGAGAAACCAGGCTATTTCAGCTTTTTTTTCCTTCAGTGTCAACCTTGGTTTTGTGCTGCAAACTAGCTTCAACACTACCAGTAAGCTACAAACGGTAAAAACACCTCCTACACCATGACTTTCGATGCTCGTGTGGTCAAGGATACATCGCAGAGTATTTCATCCATCTTTGATTGTCAGTGGAGTGGAGAGCTGAAGAAATGCAGTAGATAGAAGTCAAGGCTGCAGCTGCACACAGTGTACTCTGGAACATTTACACACTCCACTCAAACAGACAAAGTCAGCTTCTCTATCAGCACAGTGTGCACTGACTTACTGAGCGCTTTAACTCAACACTAATGCAAACACTACATACACTGATTGGGGCCAAATGAATGTAGCATTTCACAGAGGAGTGATAAATGCAGATGAGAACACATGAACACAACAGTGTGTCCAAATCATAAAATCATAAATAACACTTTAAAAAATCTCAACAATACGTCAGAGTTCTGTCGCAAATATTGGGGACTTTAACGTGAAATCAATCAATCAACTCATCCTTTTATTGTCTATCTCATGATGAGCTGAAAACATGTTTGCTAAATAAAGTATATTTTTGAAATCATAAGACTTTTGCAGCATTAATTTTACATTTAAGCTTGTTTGTTTTCAGAGCTCAAAGGTACAGAGACCCCTACAGGTCACAGCAAGAGTTTTATAGGAAAAACTTTTGCATTCTCTCACAACACATTTGCGTTCCCTTGAAATATTTTTCCTTTCCCTCACAATACTTTTGCATACTGTCACAATATTTATGCGTCCCTTTGCTATACTGTTGCGTCTCCTTGCATTAGTTTTTTCTCTTCCAGACCTTCTGAGTAATGGGTTGTTTTTGCAAAACCTACTGTTGTCCTAAAATTCTAACTTACAAAAAAACTCTTGACCTGATCCTTAGTGGGTTCTGTTCAAAAGCAAAGTCAAGAGACATCTTTTTTTTTTAATACTACTGGCTCTACTTTTGCATATGCTCTACTTTCTTTGTTAACTGAAAGTGTCTTATTGGACTACTTATGGGCATATTATCTCTGCAAGACAAAGTAATTGTTACAATCGATCACAGGCTGCAGGAGCAGACAAGTCATCATCTTTCTGTGTGTGTGAGCGTGTGTTTGTGCTCTTTACCCAGTGATATCTTCTCTCCAGAGTCAGCAGGCAGGAGGAAGACGAGCAGGGCCAGAGTGGAGATCAGGACACATGGGATGAGCAAGTTGAGTCCGTAGTAGAGAGTCCGCCTCCGCATCACCAGAGTGAAAGTGATGTCGAAGTACGGTTCTTCACAACACTCGTACGTCCGCTTGTTCTTCTGACCTGGAACCTCTGTGGAGCAAAGGTTAAATGTTATGGATTAAAGTAGAATCAAACATGAGGTTGAGCTGTTGTTGCTGAATACTGTACTCGAGTATAATTTAACTTTTCTACAACCCAGCTCTCTAACTCCTAACACCTACTGTGTTAAATTCTTGATGCTGATTGGTTAAAACTCCTCAACAACAGTTATCTTAAAAAAGCAAGAGCAACCTGTACGTGTTTCATCTGTAACCGCAGGCAATTTTCTTTTTTTTTCTCTCTTTCCCTTTCTGTCTTTGTTCTTTTGATTAGGTCCCAGTTAGCTCAAGGTTGGGCATCAGCTTTTCTTCTTGGAGTCCAGCACTCATACAGAAACGTACGTTAGAGCCTGCAGGTGATGCTGTTCTTATTAAGAAAATAAATGCTAAGACTTTACTGTGAATAAAAATGCAACCTGCAAGTAGTGTAACAAGAAATCTGATGGTATGATTGTTTAGCTGCACAAGTAAAATCAGGTAAAGTTCATCTTGTGGATAGATCAGGAAAAGGGTGAAAGTGGGGAAAAAGAAGTTGCAAGTTGATTCAAACCCCAGCCAACCGTTTGAGGTGCAGTGATGAATTAATCTTTAAATCAAGACTTGGTGTCAACTTGTTTGTATCTATAGCTGGTAGCTTGGTAACACCCGGAATAACGTATAGTAAGCACTATGCAAAACAGAATCCCTTCAGGGTGAGATAACACCCCTCAGCCTTTTTTTTTGCATATACACGCGCTTCTTATAGCTTATTTAGAGCATGGTTATATAATGGATGCGACTCTGATTTGTTATTACATGAAAGTCCACTATCACTTCATTTTCGACTTACATATGATATAAAACATTCAACATATTTTTGTCCCAGTGCTGTTTCACTTTCCTGACGCTGATGCCACAACAAGTGCACGACTTCCTGAACCCAATTGTGTGACAGTGATGTATCCATGTTTTGAGGAGATAAAACCTTCAAAAATCACATTAAGACTGCAGTTATTTCTGAAGATGATACACTGATTTTCTTTCTTACCTAGAGCTTAATGAGAGGATGAATATAATTTATGTGGACTGTCAGTTTGGCATTGATTGCAGTAACACTTTTGTTTGGGATCTGAAGTGATTTTCTGGGATGAAGACTACATTTCCCATGAGCACCATCACCCACTGTTATAAAGATGTGACTCTTGCCAAAGCGTAGAGAGCAGATTTTCTTTTCAACTCTACTTCTCTTTGTTCAAGACGACTTTTCCCAGGATGCTGAGCAACAAGGTAATGCTTTTTTTTTATTTTTTCTGGAGATACGTGGCGATATTGTTTGAAACATAACAACAATCAGACTTTCAGTTTGTTTTTGTACCCTGGAGGCCTTGATAAGTTCAGTCTACTTAAAATAAAACTAGTAGAGCCTTTAAAAAGTGAGTATTGAAATATGAGAACTTGTCTTAACTCAGATAAAAATCTTAAAGGGACTGTGAGGACTTTTTAAGTGATTTTGGAAAAGTCTCATATCAAGATATCTGCCAGATCACAACTTAAAATGAGCTTATCAGTGACCGAATGAGTCATTTTTTTTAGCTTCACCGTTTCCATCTCTTTTCTCCCTCCTTCTGCCACAGACTAATGAGCTGCTTTTGTCTGCACTTGTATGACTAAGGTTACTCCTGCAGAGTCCGTGATTAGAGCCGCTCTCCTTCCAATGCTCAGTTCTTTCTTTTCAACACTCTACGACCGAAGAACTGCAACCATGAAATGAACAAAGCAAAAAGGTCACAGTGCTGTTGTACCATGTATCACCCCCTTTTCCAATTACATTACTCAGCCATCACTAACCTCCATCAGTCCCTCTTACCAACAAGATCCCACTCCCCGTTGGAGATGTAGTTGCTGATGTCCGCCTCCACCATCTTTAAGTCCAGGGACCAGCCCCCGTAGGTCCAGGAGCCAAACTTCAGCTCACATCTCTGCACATCAAAGGGGAACCAGCGCACGTCGATGGAGCAGGTGCTCTTGAAGATTCCTGGAAACATGAAAAGACTGAGACAGAATAGTGAAAGACATGCTTCACCTCCCCCATAGAAGGTCACAGAAAAGAGAGAGAGAGAGAAAGAAAGAGAGAGAGGGATGGATGTGGTGATACTTTGAGCTTTGATAGAGAGCATATTCAATTATAATGAATAAAGGAAGCAGGGCGAGGCTGAGAAAGAGAAATGAGAGCGACCGATAGCTCGAGAGGCCCAACAGGGAGGTTGTTCCCGGACTGGATATGAAGTCCAAGTGCCATCCATCGTAGCCAGAGTGAGAAATCCAATATGACAATGAGATGAAAGTGGCCTGTAATCCTTCAGAGAGGCAGGGACCAAACTAATTTCCATTCATATTTAAGAAAGATATGAGACGTCGCCAGTAAACAAGGTCTGCCCTCTCTCTCTCTCAGCCATGAAGATGATAAAACCTCAGCAGGGAATGAAGAGCGACGAGAGCTGACAAAAAAACTGAATCTTATTTACAGAAAAGTGATCAGGGGGAGTCAGACAGCATTTAATGCAAATACGTTAAGTCCGTGAAGAAAACGATCACTTTGAGCCAATATGGTATTTCACACAGGTTGGGACAAAGTTTAGAAGCTATTTCTCCGTGACAGAGGCAATCAATCCAGAAGAAATTCAATGATGGAGCTATTTACACTCGTATTGATTAAGAAGCTGGAGCCTGAGCTTTAGCATGGCGTGGTGGTGGGGGAGAAGAGGAAGAAGAGCCTGTCAGAGAGAGCAGCAATCAGCAGCTGTGACAGGAGGCCCCGGCCTCTTTATGCATTTGTGTGTGTGAGTATGTGCGTGTGTGTGTGTGTGTGCACGCTCATGGTTTTAAACTAAGTGTTGTAAATCTTTACAGACCACCCAGTCTGGCAGTAGTGGGTCAGTCAAGGTTTGATCATGTAAAGTGCACGACTTCCTGAACCCAATTGTGTGACAGTGATGTATCCATGTTTTGAGGAGATAAAACCTTCAAAAATCACATTAAGACTGCAGTTATTTCTGAAGATTATACACTGATTTCCTTTCTTACCTAGAGCTCAATGAGAGGATGAATATAATTCATGTCAGACTGTCAGTTTGGCACTGATTGCAGTAACACTTTTGTTTGGGATCTGAAGTGATTTTCTGGGATGAAGACTACATTTCCCATGAGCACCATCACCCACTGTTATAAAGATGTGACTCTTGCCAAAGCGTGGAGAGCAGATTTTCTTTTCAAATCTACTTTTCTTTGTTCAAGAAAACTTTTCCCGGGGTGCTAAGCAACAAGGTAACGCATTTTTTTTTGTAGACACGTGGCAATATTGTTTGAAACATGACAACAATCACACTTTAAGTTTGTTTGTGTGCCCTGGGGGCCTTGATGAGTTCAGTCTACTTTCAAAAAACTTGTAAAGCCTTTAAAAAGTGAGTATTGAAATATGAGAACTTGTCTTAACTCAGATAAAAATCTTAAAGGGACTGTGAGGACTTTTTAAGTGATTTTGGAAAAGTCTCATATCAAGATATCTGCCAGATCACAACTTGAAATGAGGTTATCAGTGACCAAATGGGTAGTTTCTAAAAGCTGTATCTCATGGTCAGACTGATTTAAGGCAAGTCGAACTCTCTAAGGGAACACCACACCAATTGACAATGTTAGGCAGTGAAAAGAGAGATAAGTTCAGTCTACTTTAAAAAAGACACTCCTATAGCCTTTAAAAAGTGAGCAATGAAACATGAGATCTTGCCTTAACTCAGATAAAAATCTTAAAGGGACTGTGAGGACTTTCTGAGTGATTTTGGAAAAGTCTCATATCAAGATATTTGCCTGATCACAACTTAAAATGAGGTTATCAGTGACCATTTGGGTCGTTTCTAAATGCTGTTTCTCATGGTCAAACTCTCTAAGGACACAACACCACACCAACTGGCAATGTTTGGCAGTGAAAAGAGAGATCTGTGTTTTTCTCTGCTGAAAATGATTTCTGTGATCTATTTAGAAATAAGAGTGGACACTGGAGTTTGACCATCTGACCGAAAAAGGACAGAAGAGCAAAAGAAAGCTTAACAGGAGAGTGATTGAGAACGGGCTAAAGGCTAAAACATGAGCTTATGGCTAAAACATGGGCTGAAGGCTCGAACACGAACTAATCTGTTTGTGGTAATGTTCATTCCGACCCACATGCAGCAGTTTTCTGTTTAAACCTGAGAGTCCATCAATAAAATAAAGAGCCAGGTTACGTTTGCTCTGCTTAGTGAGGTTGGAGTTGGTAGATGAGCACTGGTAGGACATAACCAGGATTCACTAGCATTACAAGTTATTGATGCGTCTCAGAGCACTGGACGGAGAGCAGCACTAAACTTAACTGGCAACTAAACTACGGTACAGACTTACAAAGTTTCATTGTTGTCACGTTTCAAACACCAGCGCTGAAAGGTACACACACACCTTGTTACGTGTCACGTCATCACGACAGTTTGCTTGAGTCCTCCGGCCAAAGGAGTAGCTGCAGTCCACTGCAAACGGATTCTCATCACAGAACCTTTTGGACGATGTGCCATCATGGGTTTGTGTTCATAAAAATGAGGGCAGGTGTGCTCTTCCCACCTCAGGCTGACAGAATTAATGTAAAACTTTGCCTTGGGGCTCATGCTGGGGGGTTGCCTCATTAAAGAGGGAAACATAACATGGTACACAGGCTGCTGTTTATGTGCCACTGCTGCAAAGATAGGACAGAAAAATCTGTGCACATCAGCAAAAAACTAAAATCTGGTGCCTACAGACAGAGAAAGATGATGTGAGAGGAGTGTGAAGGAGGAGCACTCTTGGTTATTTTCTTAAAAACAACTCTTTAATTTGATTTCATGAAGGCAGGAGAAGCATGTGAGACTTTTTTATGAGTAAAAAAAAAATCTAATGCATTTTCTTACCTGGTGGGATGAAGAAACAGGTGCCTGAGTGGCTGACCAAGATGTTTGTGTGGAACGTCGCGTCAAATCTTTCATCTGCACTGTGGATAAAAACTCAGCTTCATTAGTATTTGCAGCCAAATTCTCTATGAAGGAAGCTTTTAAAAAATTCAAACACTCACACAACCTTTGCAAGTACTCCGACGAGTTTCATGGATGAATCGAAAATTTGGATGAAACAAAAAAACAAGAGGAGCAGATGTGGTTGAGAAACACAAATATTTCTCTAACTCGTTATCGCAGCAGCAGGTACACACAGAAGAGTCACGACTGATGCTACATCTCCCTGGAGATGGTTATTCAGTGGTTACCCTCAATCTCCTTTTACCCAAAATGCACCTCTTCTGAATGAACTCCACTGGGACTGAAGCATGGTTGAGCTAAAGTTTAAAGAGCTCCCTTGAAAAGAGAAAACTTAACTCGCAGCAGCGTCTAATTCAGAGAGTTTTACATTAAGATTTCACTCAGAGAGACAATGATAAATGGACTACACTGCTTTTTCCCTCATTAGTCGTCGGGGAGCAGAGTGTACCTAATGCAATTTGTTCAGATCTTTCTTTTAAAGATTGATTTATAGTTAGACCCAAAGCTTTTTCCATTAGGGATTTATAATAAAACGCTTCTTCCACCATCATTTTACTTAAGTTTATTCATTTGTCTGAATGATTTATTGCTGCAAAGCCATCTTGTAGACTGGACTGCATATATTTACACTACAGGGCATCGCTAACCTTGAATTCTAATGTTCATGTCTGGAAAACAGGCGACTTATTCTTCTAAGACACACCAGGGCAACATCACAGCCTGTAAGTACATCCAGTCATTACAAAAACAGGACCATTAGTCTTAATGTTATGTACTGTTATGGAACAGCTCATTTGACCACAGCGTTCACCACATGCATGACTGCAAATAATCAGCCAATTAACAAATTGCACCATGAAAGAGAGGCAGGGGAACCTTAGGAAAACCCCTATCCAACAAATTTGAATTGTGCATTCCCACTTTACATAAACAGTGATAAACATTGTGAGCCGCAGTGTTGTTCTATTCAAGATCAAGAGCATTTTTACACGTTTTTTTTCTTCGTCTTAGACTGGCGAGACTTGGGATTTTCTGTCAAGACTAGCATTGATCTGCTATTCTTCAACTTTATTAAAGTGAAAATGATTTGGTCACAAATAAATGTTGGCATTTGGCTGAAAACATTTAGTGTCAGCTCCTTGATTGTTCTCACTCCTTCTAAAACTTTGTGAGTGCCTTATGTGTCAGACACCTGCAAAAACTCAGAAACTTCAGTCCATCTTATTTCTAGTCATAATAACCTCTGAAAACTTACTTTGGGCCTCATTCACCTGATAAATAAACACCTTATTTTCAGATATTTAGAATAAGTTTGGACTTATCAGTGGCTTTTAAATAAATACATGGATTTACAATTTTTTACAAGAATTTAGTTTGAACAATTTTTTTTAAGATTTGAGAATTTTGAATGCTGTGCTTTGAAAGATTCGCAGACACAATGTTCTAGGCTATCAAACGTGTTCAAAAGAAAAGTCTTGGTGCATTCTGGTCTCCGGAAGTATGGAGTAAAACACAACACCAAACACATCTTGGAAAGGACCAAGACACATAAAAGCAAAAACCCAAACAAACTTCCAAAACTGATAGTCGCAAGCCTTGCTGGTTTGAGACTTTTACTGCTTCCTTTATCTTATCTCTGAACTAAAAATTGCTGTGTCTCCAGAATCCAGATTTGCTGTAAAGCTCCACATCATTAAACTTTTTGTCGGATTTCTCTGATCCTTAAATATCCATCTCTTCTTATATTCAGTATTGAATGGTAACGCATAAGCAGAACGTGTCCCTTTAAAAACAGTCATTAGCATCTTTAATGGTGAGGTCTACTGCCATTAAATTTAATGCTCTTTTGGGGCATTAACCTGCTAATCTATCTCTTTTTTCACCATTCGTACAAATGGTGCATTTTCATTCCTAATGGCTGGACATGCATACAGGCCTGTATAGTTTCACATTTCTGATCAGTGCTTTTTACAGTAGATGACATATAGAGTAGATGTCACATACATTTTGGGGTGAGAAAATTAAGATATTTGAGCTGTTCTGTCATCACAAATTAGATCAGACGACACTTGTGTTTGACAGATCATTTTTTTGTGGGATGAGCTCATGAAAAATTCAACAAATCTTCTCTACCAGTGCCAAACACTTTATTCTGCCATCGACTCTTGTTTGGTGTCATTTAAATGATCGAAGTCTGAAGAAACAAGACATTTTAATAATTCAATGATTTATTCATTGAACAAACAGGAGCCTCAGCAGCTCAACAGACTTAAAAATCTTCTTTATTCTGCTCACACACTGTTGTGGAGTAGTTACTCATTCTTCAACCAGCATTGATTAAGATAAATAGCCAAGTAGCATGTTTATGCCACAGAGTGAATACAAACTTTCTGTGTCTTTCTGACTGTACAGTCACAGTCCTTGTATAAAGCTTTTTTTTTTTTTCTGAATCCCTGAAATTCATAAAAGCCTCATCCCTCCAACCTCTCCATATGTTGTGCGGAGGGCTTTGTCTGAATGCTGAGTGCGACACCATGCATATCCAATTACAGAGCAGGAGATCTGTCCTCACAATGCTTACCTGTTATAGAGGAGAATGTCTGGCTTCCAAATGAGGTGGTCGGGAAATCTCACGTTGCTCACACCTGGATAGTCTTCTGGATTCCACTGGAGGTACGTATCGTTCCAGGACTGTAAGATACAGATATATAATGAACTGTTTATATTCCACAAAGCAACTCTGACATGTCCTTTACACTTTGATGAAGGTTTGTGTTTCTACTATTGTCTGAGATTTTACATCAATGTCTGTTTTTAGTGACAGAAACGTATTCCATAACAAATTAAATAAACGTATGTGATGCCAGCTTTCATCCTTTAAGACTTACCATTGTGCAAGTCCAGCAGGACATTTTCTTAAATTCTCACATACTGTAGTGTATCTTTTTTTAGTATTTCTTGTGCCGTACCCCAAAACGCAGCCCAAATCACCACACGTTCAAACTCTGCCCTTGACTTCAAATGGCCCTTTCCCACTGACCCATCTTAGCCCTACTCTACTCGCCTCTACCCGGTTTGTGTTTCGTTTCCATTAGCACGGTACTACACATCAGACGGCAGTTTTTAGTACCTGCTCTACCCTGGTTCCAAGCGTGTAAAGCCGATACTAAAAAGTGACGTTGACAGACAGCCGGTCACTCATTGGTCAGAGAATGCCGTCTCCGAAGCTTCTGACTCTGTACAAATCACTTACAAGAGGCACACAAATAAGTCAGCAACGGGTTTTTAATGACATTTAAACCCGACGGCACAGAACAACTCAGAATGAAGACAAAATACAGCCCTAAAATGCACCTTCATGATTCCTAAATAAGTTAAAAGTCATTTTTAAACAAAAAAGAAGTTAACAGAAAAGATAGTTCGGTTTAAAGAGTCTTTTCGATTAAATCGGAGTTCGTCGGCGAAGGAGTGATCTGTCTGCCACGAGAGTCTTTACGCACCAATCAGTCCATTAATCCACGGGGAACCAAAAAGGAAAACCAGTTCAAAGAAGAACGATTGATCACCAAAATATCTCTGGTATACCAGGCCCAAAAATCAAAAATTAAAGTGATCTCACTGGATCCAGGGAAGAGTTAATGTCAGGAAGCAGCTCCTTCGTTTTTGTGCATGCAGCACAAGGCTGTTGTTAACCTCTGTTGTCATGACGCCCGACATTGAGCCGCTGTTTTACTTTAATGAAATCTTTTGAAAGCTTTGTTTTTTTATGTTTTATGTTATATGTTAGTACAAAATTATGTTTGTATCGCGTTATAGATGACACGCACGTACTTCTGCACAGCTGTGTTATAAGATCCACGCCCACCGTGAGTCTGTAGTCAGGCTAGTGGAAAAGCTAACCAAATCAAGTAGAGCCGAGTTGAGTCGAGTAGGGCTGGAATTGTATAGTGGAAAAGCGCCAAAACAGTCACACAAAACAGACCACAGGGGGAAAAAAAGGTTGTTTTGAAGATGCATGGTAATAAAACTGAGGATAAAAGCATCATCAGAGTTATTAAAATTCAAGGAAAATTAATGATAGTGGAAAATGTCACGGCAATCACTCCGGGTGTTTGACATTTTACTTCGAGGAAAAGTCTGAAGGGTAAAGTCACAGGAACACAAAAATCACCCCAGGATTATTTGTGTTAAGTTTATATGCAATCTTAAAGTACATTTAGAAGACATATGGAAATTAAAGTCCAGATAAATAGAAAATCACACTTAATGCATAATATCATAAATTAGGATTTAAGAAATGTTTTATAACTTTCATTGGCACGAGCTCAGAGAAATGACTGCTGCAAAGAAAAATGATGTAAAGGGACGAATATTAATGAGTTTGCCCTCTGAATAACATCTTCTCCTCGTAATGTGATTAATTACAGCCTCAGTCTCGTTAAAAGACTCCAAAATCCAGACTTTTATGATATATTCTTATTGATTCAAAGCACGACTGTGTTCAATAACTGGCTGCATAACTTACAATATGGAGGAACATAAAAGTTTGTTTTGAATAAAGGATAAGAAAACACACTTAGAGCGGTTGGAGTTCTTTTTGTAGCTCAGAGGATAAAAAAATAATTTCTTTGGAGTCAGATTGATTGTCTGCAATTTACACTTTCTTAAAAGAAAAACTCTCTATTCAAAAACTTCTATATGCAATTTCTCTGCCATTTTCACCAACCTGTGTTAATGACTGTTTTTAGAAATTTTCAAAAGGAAATCGATGCTTGTGTCTATTTCTCTGTTCAATAAGGAAAAGTCAGCCGTTGCTTTGAAACAGCAATTTAACAAAAAGACAAGTTTGTAAACGCCAGCACTTTACAACCCCACTTCAGAAATCCTTTCTCAGAGTGCATTTCTATTTTTCAATCCCACAGTCTCGGTATCTGTTTTCAGGTTGTCTTAGATAATGCACTATATTCATTTTCGTCCCATTTAAAGGAAACAAATCTGAATAAAGCTGATGGTAGTTAAGAGGAATGTCACAGTGTCCTTGATGAGACACTCAGAGAAGTGGAGAAATCATATCCCTCACTCTGGGAATGAAGGCTTTTACTTACTCTGCACCATTTGTCAGGAACAATCTACAGCCTGACTTTTAGTTGCAGAATATAGTTATTCTGAAGGTATAAAATGAAACACCGGGAGCTTTCTGTATGCAAACGTTTCACTTGATTTCCATCATGGAGCTTTTAATCCTGTGTGGTTTTGGTTGTTTTGTTGTCAGAACTTTGTGCTTCCATATTTGGCTGTAGTCCTCCTTTGAAAAGAGATGACTGATCTCAGTGGGACTAACCAGACTAAATAGAGGTTATATAAATGAATAAAAATAATCTCGGGAGAAAAACACTATGGCTATTTTGGCAGCGTGCTACAACTATCATCTGACTTTAGCGAACAGCAGTGGTTGCATGAAGTCACAGTTATAGACTTTATTTCCACCAGGTGCTCCTATTGAAATATACATTTAACAAACATTCAGAGACTTGTCTTAATAAATAAAAATTGAAATTCTGAGATTCTAAATAAAACCATGAGGTAAAACTCAAAATTATGAGATACTACATCGAAATTTTGAGATACTAGATCTGAATTTTGAGATAAAAAAATCGATATCGGAAAAAAAAACGAAATTTTCAGTACACTGAGTCATAACTATAAGTTTAAAAAAGAAAATATCTTATAACTTTAATAAAGTGTCTCATCATCTCAACTTTTATCTTGTATTATTTACTTTTAAATGTCATCATTTTGAGTGGTTGCCTATTTGTTTAATCTAGTTTATCTCATGAAAAATTTCTACTAACTTTGACTTTTATGTCACAATTCAGACCTTCTATCTCTTAATTTTGACTTTTTATCTCATGATTTTAACTTATCTCAAATTTTGACTTTTCATCTCATCATTGAAACTTCACGTCTCTTTTTATTTTAACATTTTGGCGAGTTTTCTCAAAATTTTATCTCATTACTTTGCCTTTATATCTCACAATTCCAATTTAGTATCTCTTAATTTATGTGCATTTGTGCAGATTTCACCATCTCGACTCCTGTAATTTAGAGTTTATCTTCTAATTTTGATAATTAATCCTGTTTTCTCAACTGCTTATCTCATAATCTAACAGTCTATCTCATCTCATCTTATTTTCTTTCTGATAAATTTGACTTTTATAGCACAGATGGCGGCCTCTGTCAGGGTGAATGTGTCTAAAATGTAGAAACACTTTGAGAAATCAGAGAAAGTTTTATATAAAGGCAGTCCCTTTTTGAGACAGTTGAAATCTTACAATAATGTTTCATACAGAAAAAACAAGTGACTGTATCTGACAGAAGCATCATTAACGTCTAAAGGTAACAGCCAGAGATGATTGAACCCCACAGACTTTCAGACTTTGATCTCGTAAACAGATGCTGGATTGAATCTGACAGACAGCAGATAGTGAGAGCGCCGTCTGCACTCTCTTATGATTGAGCGCTGAAGTGGATGTTGCAGTGTGAGTGGAATGGGACAGATTTAGTGAGGCGGCTGCTGTGTGTCCATACGGTGATTTAACAGACCACACGGCCTTGATGCAGCTTGCTGACGGTGCAGCGGCAGGGAACCAGTATCACACAACAGACAGGCTGTGATAAAACATCTGTTTCTATACATCTGATCTCAGTGTGGGGAGGAGAGTAAAGATTACTGCTGACGTGGAAGATGAAAAGAAGCTGGAATCAGTAGATGGTGTAAACAAGATGGAAAGATATAGATCCTTACTCTGATAACACTTTTTCAGACTTATTGTGACAAGATACATTTACTAAATATGAAATATACTTTGTGCATAATGAAAGGAGGAGTCTTACCAGTTGTAGCCAAAGGTTGGTCGTCAAAACTTGATTCTTCTCGTCCTGTAAATGAATGGAATCAGAAAATGTCATCATATTGAAAGCTCACAGGTGGGAAAACAGGTATGATCATTATACTAATCATGAACTGATTAATTTATTTTCATTTTCTTTTATAATATTGGTCAAAAGAGATGCATTATTTGAGTATTTCAGCATTTTGCTAATTCACAACACTTGTCCACAGGAGGCTTTTGAAAAGATAGAATAACAAAGTAGTGAGAGAAAGTAGAGAAGAAAAGGGAAAAAACACAGTGTATTATAACATTACAGAAATTAAAAAAAGCTGTTGTTACAAATTAAATACAGTTGTGCCCCAAAAGTTTACACCCCCCAGCAGAATTTCTGATTTTTTTGGCCTTTTCTCAGAAAATATGAATGATAAAACAAAATCTTTCCTATCACTCATGGTTAATGGTTGGGTGAAGACATTTATTAAAAAAAAAGTTTACTCTTTTTAAATCATAATGACAACAGAAACTTCAAAAATGACCCTGTTAAGAAGTTTACACAACTCTGGTGGTTTTGTCCTGATAAATGCACAAAAGTTAACACAAATGTGTTTGAATGTCTACTAAAGGTAACCATCCTCACCTGTGATCTATTTGCTTGTAATCAGTGTGTGCGTATAAAAATATGAACAGGGTCATTTTTGAAGTTTCTGTTGTCATTATGATTTAAACAGAGTAAACACAGTTGTTCGTTAATAAATGTCTTCACCCAACCTCTAACCATGAGTGACAGAAAGGTTTTTGTGTTATCATTCATATTTTCTGAGAAAAGGACAAAAAATCAGAAAATTCTGCTGGAGGGGGTGTAAACTTTTAGGCACAACTGTATATATATATGTTGTAAAGCAAAGGCAGTATGATAAAGCAATCATCCAACCAAAATTATTCATGTGAGCATTACTCTTCCTCTAGTTTAAGATTGGAGGGTAGAGAGCTCCAAAGTTTTGTTCATTTAACTGAAAGAGCAGACTGACAGAATGACGTCCTGTGTCTCGGGACAAGACAATCAGTGCTCGCCAGGGGTGGAAGTAATTAATTACAAATACTTAGATTACTGTAATTAAGTGTTTTTTTGGGGTACTTGTACTTTTATGAGTAGATTTTCAAGTCTGTACTTTTACTTGTACTTAAGTAATCATTACCATGTACCACATACCATGTAATCTAGTTACTTTTAAAATCATAGTTGAGTACTGACTACAATTTTCATTACTATCTAGACCTTTTGATTTGATTTGATAGCAAACAAGCCAATGAAAACACAGGACATATGGATGAAAACACAGAACAAAACAAAACAAAAAAATGTTAATGGATGCTAATAATTGATCGCTAATTGATTTTGTGTGAAAAATGTAATCAGTTAAAAATGTATTCATGGAAATTCTATCAATGGTCGTGTCAGCAACTGCACCTCATCTCGTTTTGTTTTTTTTGTCTGACTGAGACCTTTGCTGAATAAGGAAATAAAAATGAGAAAAAGACAGACAAAAATACAACCAATGAAAATGAGTGAAAAACACTTGTTTTCTATCTTGTCAGTTATTAATGATTATTGATTGTTAGCGTTTTAACTATTGGAAAAGCAAAACACAAAATTTAGAGCCCTATCTGGAGAGGTGACAGTGACATCACCAGTTAAAAGTAACTAATAATCTGAGTAGTTTTTTTTGACGAATACTCTCTACTTTTACTTGAGTATTTTTCTAACACCAGTACTTTTACTTGTGATTGAGTAATATTTGAACAATGTAACAGTACTTGTACTTGAGTACAGATTTTCAGTACTCTTTCCACCACGCTTGCAGACATTAACATCTAACAAGGAGAGTGAGAGGCTTATCACAAACTCACTTTATCATTTATATCTATGCATAATTTTTAATGAGTGTTCTTTATGACCTACCACATCCATGATCTGCATGAGAGTGAGGCCGAAGTTGACGGTGAGAGTCTCAGAGTCATTATGAACGGGTCTCACGAGTGGGTTATATCCCTTCAGCAGGTCTGCGTACAGTCTCTGCTGGTTCGGCCCTTGTAGAGATCCTACAGAGGACAGAAGGAGTTTGAGAGTTTAGTATTCTTAAGGAAGATAGTGTGGGAGAAATCCATGCACTCAGAGGAGCTAGCAAAGGAGAAGAAGAAAGAGTAGAGACCAGTGTTACAAAAAAAAACACTGCAGCCAAGGTCATACTGGTGAAGTCATGACTTATATCATCTCTTTGTGCATTACACCATCAACCACACCATCCTCCTTTCTCCTCTACATCATCACCAACTCTGCACTTTCCTGGATCAAATCATACTTTACAAACTTCTATCCCTTTGGTACTTTTGTAAGAATCATGCAACTTCACTGCTTGATAGTACACAGTATTAAAAGATTTAAATCATCATCTAACGTTTCTGGTGCTGCTGTGTTTTATAGACAACCTTAAATTTATCTCACACCAGTGGAATCCATTCAAAGGCCAAACAAATGTCTTCTGCTTGCTGCAAAAACAATAAAGCCCATCTGTCTGTTTACCAAGTGGTTTGGAGAGATCTGCCAAACATTCAGCACACTTTAGGGACAAGGTTTGGCTAAAACATGTCAATTTGTTTGTTTAAAAAGAACTTGAAGCTACTTCTCAGAATTGCACAAGGGTTCACTTTGGGTGATTTGGCTAAAAGCTGGTGACGTGCGTATTTTTATGATGTACTTAATAATACAGCAGCCACAATGATATGAACTTTTAGATTATTATGCTTCATAAATGTTGGTAATTTCACCCCACAAGAGCGATATTATCAAACAGTGTTATGTCTCTCACCAAATCATTTCCAGAGACAAAACTTCATCTTTTGAAAGGCTTTGAGTCAAAAAGGGGTATCGTTCTTTCACATTTTTTTATTACCATGGATGCAAAAAAACAAAGCTGGTTGTTCAAACTGAATTTATGCAGATTTTCAAACCCCAACATATTCACATGTTGTAGAAATCTCTGCTGTAATGAGACAAACTGAATCAAACCAAACCGCTTGGTGGAAACGAGGGCTGAAGGATTTGCAAAAATAATCTAATGGTGATTATTTTTCCCTGTGTTGAAATTGCAATTTGTTGTGCCTTGCAGGTTCCCCATCATATGTGTTGTTGATATTAATTGCTATATTGACAGGGATGATATACTTTTCATTATTCTTGTGTCGAAAAAGAAATACACATACATGAGGGAGAAAAGTGGGATTTTTCCGGAAAAAAAAAAAACCACGGAGAAACTCTGTTTGCATACACAGGTACTTCTCAAATAATTAGTGTGCAATAAAAAAGTCCAAAAATTTTTCTCACACATTTCAGGAGGTAAAACCCAGATATAATAGAGACTCATTATACAAAGAGTGAATCACTTCAAGCCTTTATTTACTGAAATGTTGATGACAGCCCCAATTTCCAAGTCTCAGAAATTTAGAATATCACATTGGATCAATAAAAAGTATATTTTAAACAGAAATGTCAGGTCTCTAAAAAAGAGTTTCTATTTTCTGAACATTTTCCAAGTTTTCTCCCAGTTTTCACCCATTTTTCCAGTTTTTGGCCATGTTTGCCACCTTATACTTGTTTTTATGGCTACGTACATATACTTCTTACTAATTATGTTTTTGCCATTTTCACCACTTAGATTGTTGCTTTTGCAAAGGTATTATTCCAAAATTTGGCTCTTTGGTTGAGCAAAGTTGAGTAACTCTGGTAAGTGCATTAAACATCTACTGCAAAAATTGAAGAAAACAAAAAATTCTGACACATTTGAAGTGAAAAAAAAACAAAACTTTGGTACAGAATACAGACTAAGGGAATACAATACCCCCACTTTAAAACAAAGTACATGTGCATTAAGGAAGGATTAGCTTTTAATGAAGAAAACCACTCCACTACATCCTCTGCTGATAAGTTTAGTAGTTTACCACATGGCTCCTCTTGTCACACACAGTCTGAGATTGATAGGATAGATGAGCGGAAAGAGCCAGAACGACTGTGGGGTTATAAAGTGGGCACATATTCTCACTCATGTTTATTTAAGTTAAGCCCACAACACCTTGGAGGGCGAGCTTTGACATCACCAAACCATCCTCCTCCACATCCATCATATCCACCAGGGGAATCACTATTTCCACATCTAGGAGACCCCTCCCTGCACATGCAAGCTCCATATTCTTAATCTTTTTTCCTTCTTGACTCTTTTTTTCCCACAGGTATTCAAACCAGGACCTCTCCAGTTTGACCTTTTGTAATCTGTAACTCAACACCCTCTGCTGATACATCTCTAACCTGAGCCATATGGGTTGTAAAGTTTGTCTGCACCAACACCTCCTGCTCAAAACTTTTGCATTTCATTTAAAGTTTGGCAAAGTCTTTTTAAGCGTTGCTCTTCTTTAGCCAAATGAGGCTCTTCTAACACAGACTACGGTGCTGAAACACTTGCTGCACCGTACATCGCAATTATCCAAATACAAAACCTGGACTGCATTCATCCCACCGAGCAATCTCAAACCGGACCTGCCCCTCATTTTAACACACTCTCGTCTCCCCTCATGAGTTATAGAGCCTTTTTGGCAGCTCCTGTTCACTTTACTAATGGCTGAAGCCCAATTATCAGAAACCACCTATGAGAAGCGCATTACCCCGATGATTTGGCAGAGAGCTTGTTGTCTCTGGACGTCTCCACATGCCTCTGCTTTTTGTCACATCCGCTTCTTTCATAAAAACGACTAAAACGACCGTCTGAAAGCTCGTCTTTGTCCACTGCCGGGTCCCCCTCTCAGTCCCACAATAATCAAATTTCACTTTGAATAGTAGCATGATGACATCAATAAGTGTTATTCTCCTGTGGCGTTACTGTAATACACACCCCAATACATTAGTGACCACAAATCCACGTGAGGAACATTTCTAACATGATGTCAGTATGTTTCTAAGGAGCCATGGCGGGAGAGGCCGAGCTTTGACTCTTTCTTAATCAAATTGAGCAGCTTTAATAATGTTAAGGATGGGGGAGGATTTCAAGAGCCTGAGACGTTCTGATGCTCATGTGTCAACATGTGCTAACATGATTTACCTCAATCTGATACTGTGGCACACTCATGAGGGAGCCACAATTACAAGTCCAGTTTCATTAAAGATGGGCTGTTACATAAAATATAAATATAAATAAAAACAGAATACAATAATTTGCAAATCCTGTTTCATCTATATTCAAGTCAATGCACTACAAAAGAAAAGATATGTATTGTTGAAACTGATGAACTGTATTGGTTTTTGCAAATACTCTCTCATTTTGAATTTGATGCCTACAACACGTTCCAAACAAAGATGTGACAGGGGCAACAAAAGACTGTGAAAGTTGATAAATGCTGAAAAATCACCTGTTGTGATCATTTCACAGGTGAACAGGTTCATTGGAAACAGGTGAGTGTCTTCACTGGGTATTATAGGAGCATCCCAAAAAAGATTTAGTCATTCACAAGCAAAGATGGGGCCAGGTTCACTACTTTGTCAACAACTATGTGAGCAAATAGTCCAACAGGTTGAGGACAATGTTTCTCAACGTACAACTGCAAAGAATTTTGGGATTCCATCATCAACAGTCCATAATATAATCAGAAGATTAGGAGAATCTGGAGAAATCAGTTTACACAGTTCATCACTACATCTACAAATGACAGTTCAAACTCTACCATGCAAAGAAAAAGTCAGATATCAACAGCCAGAAGTGCACCAGTTTCTCTGGGTCCGAGCTCATCTGAGATGGACTGAGGCAAAGTGGAAAAGTCTGCTGTGGTCTGATGAGTCCACCATTAAAACTCTTTTTGGAAATCACGGAAGTGGTGGGCCATGGATGAAAAATACAATGCAGATTGTTCTCAGCACAAAGTTCAAAAGCAGCATCTGTGATGGTATGAGGGTGTGTTAGTGCCCATGGCACCATGAGTAACCGTTACATCTGCAAAGGCAGCATCAACAGCAGGTCAAGGCAGCAGATTTTGGAGCAACATGTACTGCCGTCCAAGCCACTTTTTCTCTTTCAGGGATGTCTTTGACAATTTCAGCAAGACAATGAAACCAAGACACATCCTGCTCCTGTTACAACAGTTTGGCTCTGTAGTAAAAGAGTGCAGGTACTAGACTGGCCTGCCTGCAGTCCAGACCTGTTGCTCATTGAAAATGTGTGGCACATTATGAAGCGCAATTGGGATTATTGTAGAAATAAAGCCTAATGCTTAAAAAACTCTCTGGAGCTGTATTGGAAAACCTAGGTATAATATTTCTCAGTACAGTTTTTCAATTGTTATTTATAAGACAGCAGAAGAAGAAGCAGCTCATATTGAAGATTGGAGGTGAGAGAAACAAACATTTTGTTCTCTGCCTGTAAATCTGTGTTGATTGTCTGTAAGTAATGCAAGTCCATGCATTGAGACGACAGGCTTTTACCTCAGTGCTGAGTCTCTATAGCAACTGAATGAATTTCTCTCTGGGGCTAATCAGAGCATGTGTGTCAGGGTAGGTCAAACTCCGGCTGTGCAGCCACACAACTTTACATGTTTCACTGATTTGCTTAAATTTGATGATATTTTGTGATGAATGTTGCTGGGGGTTTTTTTGTTTTCATGTCCTGCTGTTCAGCCAAAACTTTTAGTAATTTTCAGAGTATGCAACATTTTTCACAGATTTCAGAATTTCTTTTTGAACTTAGTTTCCAGTGGAATACAGAAATGAGTTGCAAATCAGTGTCTGATTAAAAAGATATGCAAATGGGAGTTTGCAGGCAGTAAACAAATTACACATGCCTACAAAACTAAAACTTAGTGAAACACTTCATGTTTGCAGATACAAAAACCTGTTTCTGGGTTCCCTCTTCTGAATGACTTTCTCATCAGTGGTGCCACAGACCATCATTAAATTATTCAAATTTCAGAGCAGGTCCAGGTAACTTTGATTGGACGCACCGCCTGCCTTGAGGCTTGCATTAATTTACTGTGAAGAACATGGAGGCAGTTTTGTCAGATGTGTTAAATTAGTGCAGTGTGACTTGTAAAACAGGGATGTTCTAAAGTCCTGCAACACCAAACTAGCTGCAGTGGGTGGCAATGGCATTCGCATTGAAATAATTTACAGAAACTTTTTTCCTGTTAGGCTGATTTTCTTTTATACTGCATGTAAAGGCAAAATACATTTCAGTCAATCTCACATCCAGATAAAAACTCAGATTATATGACGATTAAAGAAGGCATGTTGCTCTATTTTAGGCTTTACATGATTTACAGCTCAACAGAATGTCTTTTTTTAACACTAGTGTTTCCTTAAGGGTATGAAAACCCTTATTTCAACCTCGTTCTGAAACACTTCAATTAAGTTGCTGTCTCCTTAAGGCTTTTCGCTCCACAACCCCACTTCTCTCTGATTGGCCAGCCCTCCACAGGTCTGTTTAGGGCAGAGCCATGGTAGACCTTGGTGTTTGAGGTCCATACCACCAGCATGCCAAAAAACAGTTACGTACCTGCTAACACTTCCTGCCTGAGTTTCTCCTTTTTAACCCTGTTTTTTCACTCCTGAATTTGTAATTTCTCCTGATTTTACACACTGATACCAATTAAACCCCCTGGATCCCAAACCCACCAGAGAGTTGAAGATATCACTTATATTATAGCATTTCAAGACCATTTAACCAATCCAAAAGCTGAAAAAACTGCCACTTTCGCCAGATTCTCAAGTTTTCAAGGGGCAGACTAAAGAAGACGGAAGAATTTCATCAACAGTGAGTGATGGACATACAGTCTGTAATCTCACTTCACTCCTCATATCACTATTAGTAGATTCTATGACTCTACCACCAATATAGATATTTCTTTCCTGCTTTGTCAAAGTCAAATGACGGCAAGTTTGTAGTTAGGAGATCCTTGCGAAATGACCTCATCATTTAAGCAAGTCTTGTGAAGAGCTCGTGCAAGCAAATCAAAAAGTGAACTTTGTAACTTTATGTCCATGTTTGAAAAGAAGACAACATAAATATCTCCTTTTTAAAGTGACTGTGAGGAGAATCGGTATGAAGTGGATTGCAGCAACTAAGGTAATGTATTCATCAGTAATTATGTAGGGCTGTTGTTTGAAATGCGACAACAAGCAAACTTTGTGAATTTGTTCTGTAGTTTAGAAGCCGGCTGTACTCAGTGCTTTTCACGGACCAGTACTCTGAGACTTATCAGTATCATGTAACATTAGTAAATCCTGTATATGTCCTACCAGTGCTCAACTACCAAGCAGAGCAAAACGTAACCTGACTCTGTTTTAATGATGAACTCTCAAGTTTTGAACAGACCACTGCAGTATAACTGCTGCTTGTGGCTTGGAATGAACATTTTCACAAACAGCTTAACCCATGTTTTCGCTTCTAGCTTGTGCTCTATCACTCTCCTGTTTAGCTTCCTTCTGTCCTTTTTCTGTCAGAAATTTCAGCTCCAGTGTCTGCTGTTACAACTAAATAAATCACAGAAATCATTTCAGCAGAGAAAAACATAGATCTCTCTTGTCACTGGTGAACATTTTCAGCTAGCATGGTGTTGTATCAGAAACCTTGTCTTGCCGTAAATCAATCTGGTGCAGTCTGACCTGGTGGGGGCACTAGGAATTAGTATTTAGAAACAACCTATTTTAGCCCTAAAATTCTCATTTTAAATAGGAGATTACTATCAGGCATATATCTAGATATGAGACTTTCTCGAGCTCACGTAGAAAGTCCTAACTGTCCCTTTAAAATGCATAATGGAAGAAATAATTGAATTGTAGACCCATCTAATTCTCCAACTCAAGGCACTTAAATGAAAACTTATCAATGTCTCTAAAGCGCATGTTCTCTAATTCCAGCAGAGGACATTTAAGTTCATAATTCATACATTGATATGGAGATGTGGATTGAAAAACAGAGTGAAAGGAACAACAAGAACAGTGTTTCTCTGCTATTAGAAGATCCAGTATGACAGTCAAAAGCTCTGTTCAGCCTGAAAATAAAGAACTTAATGTGTGTGTGTGTGTGTGTGTGTGTGTGTGTGTGTCTCTCTCTCTCTTTCTTGCTGTTTAGTGTCAATCTGTCAATGTGTTTCTGAGATAAGAGCTGCACTGATGTTATAGCCAGTGCAACAGCAGAGTCTGCAAATCTGGACAAGATGTAACTCATTGCATTCACAGTTTACAGCTCTGAGCTTTTAGAGCAGACTCGTGTTTCTGCACAAGCAGAACCTTGTTTTCTTTTTTTAAAGTTGTTGCATCCCTTAACAACATCAAACAGCTTTTGGAGTTCACAGACAAAAAGCCAAGATGCACAAACGGTTGCATCGGTAACCTCAGATTCAAATGCAAATTTCATGTTTCGCTCTTATTCAGAGTCAGACAACTTCATTCAGCTTCAAAACACAGGACTGATGCAGAGTGATGAAAGGAGCAAAAAGAAGAGCTGTCGAGTCACTCGTCCAAACCATTATTCATGTTGACATGCAGCCCTAACTTTATTCATGCACTGGTGAAACTGTAAGTAACACCTTAGATTGATAATATGCAAAGAAAAAAAGACACAACATGTAGATTGTAGTTAACTCCAGTGGATAAACTGAAAGTGTTTGAGTAACCTGCACACATGAAAAGAAAAAGTCACCTCCTGCCGCCAATTTATGTTTTTATACTTAAATAATAATAATAAGCGTGTGGTGTAAACCTACCTGTAATTGTGCAGGTGCTCACGGCAAGAAACAGCAGAAAATTCGGGAACTCCATGTTTTCTGATAGTCAACCCAGCGAGAAGTGAGAGCAGGATCCTCACTGAACCTGACGGGATAAGGGGATGGCGATAGTGTGTGTGTGCGTGCGTAAATGTGCGTGCGTGCGTGTGTGTGCGTCAATATATGTGTGTGTGTGGTCAGAGGGGGTAAGCCCATTAAATAACTCCGCCTCTTAATGGATAGCTGCTGTTTGGCAGCTGCACGATGAGATTTGTGGCAACATTTAGACTCTGCCCGCAGTAGTTTGTCTCTCTGACTGAAACCACATCATCATACAGAAGCATGTTCAAATTAAGAAAAAAAAAAAGATAAAAAAAATTAAATTGTTGATCCAGACTCTGTTTACTTGGGCTTAAACAAGGGTGACCATAATCTGGAAACCTCAAAGATGATCCTAAAACCAACCTACAAAAATAACTAAAGATACCCAAAGACAACAAAAAGCTTCATAAAACACTCATTTTCTAGTTTGAGTATATATATAAAAAAAAATACTGTAATGTGTTAATAGATGATGTATGGAAGCCTATTTCTGCCAGTTAAAAGAATAAAGTAAAACTGTCTTTTGCCCATTGAAAGACAAACTTTGAGATAAAAGTCTTTTTTTTTTAGATGCAAAGTAAAGATTTCGACTTTAAATCTCAAAGGTTTGACACTTTTCTTCGTAACTTTGACTGTACATCTTAAAATTTGACTTGTGTATCTTACAATTTTGAATTGATATATGCATCAAAATTTTGACTTGGTTCTTACAATTTCGACTTATTATCTCAGATTTGAACTTTTTATCTCAGAATTTTCACTTTAACGTCAGAATTTTGACTTTTTATCTCAATATTCAGACTTATTACCTCAAAAGTTTGACTTGTCATCTTCAGATGTTGACTTATTTCCTTAAAATTTGACTTTCTTACCTCTGAATTTTGACCCTGTATCCCAAAATTTCAACTTTTGGTCTCAAAATTTCGACCTTGAGCTCACAAGTTTGGCTTGGTATTAGCCATATTGTGGTTTTCCGTTTTTATCTCAAAATTTAATTTTTCCATCTCAATAATTTGACTTGTCTTCCCAATATTTTGACTTTTTATCCCAATATTTTGACTAGATATGGGCCATGCCTCACACAAGCTTAACATCTTGATAGGCTCAGAATCAGAATAATGCCAGCAGCCCAGTGCAGCACTTTATTTTAAACATCAATGATCTGCAGAAAAAACTGAGAGAATACCAGACATAATGGGGAATTTTATAAAATCCCCCCTGACCTAATTTCATGATGAAAAAAGGAGGACATCTGGAAAAAGAGGACCTCTGGTCACAACTTAAATACATTTTTTCTCATCTTACACTTGTACATTGGTTCAGTACTAAGTGCACATCATTGAATTTGACATGCTGCTCCCAAAGAAACGACTAAAATGCAATTAGTCCCATATTTTCCCATGAACTGCAGTTTTATTCTCCTTATTTTACCTTCGATATTGTTTTTTCCCCATTCTGGGTAGAAATAGTCTGAAGGAGGATGCTCAAAAAGCCAGGGGAAAAGTTGTAAAGCTGTTAGCAGGTGTCAACAAAGTGACACCTGCTGGTCAATAACAAGAGTTACAGCTATAATTTTATACTTTGTGGACTTCTGTGAGTTGTATTTTTTGTCTCCATACACCACATTTTCTGCACTCTAAACTTTTCATTTTACTTTATTTGTTTTATTCATAAGCGTAAAAAAATAAAACATGAATTAATACATACATTTTTCTCACCATTGAAAGTGTTGAGGGAACTACATCATCTCTTGCAACAACTTAGAGTCTTCAATGGCCACAAACCCTGATTAAAAACCCTCTAAAGATCTCACAATTTGCACAATCACTACTTTCTACTCACTTATCCATTATATTACATTATCAGATCCTTACTGTGAATTTGTTTTGTTATTTACATTATTGATTTATTACATGTGTGCCAAGCCTCAACCCTGTAACTATACTTTGGCAAATTGGATTTAGCTGAAAACATTCCAAAGATTTTATGGTGTATTGTCCCAAAGACATTTTTACACATGTTTGAATAAAATAACTTTGATGTTTGTGACTGAAAGCATATGCAGAAGTGTTTCATTAGCTGCTAAAAGCATAAATATACTTCATGTTGCGTCAAACACCAATTCATGTTATTTATTCTCCATAATGTGTTTGCTTTGAGGCACAGCTACCATTGACTCTATCCACTTTAATTTAACAGTGCCGTCCATCCTGCCTCTGACAGAGAGGTTAGAAATGATTAAAAGATAAACTGTATGTGCTCTGTATGTTTAATGGTACACTAAATCAGCCTGTAACAGATGTCGTGATTCAGCACGCTTTATCCTGCTTTTATTAGTTTGACAGAGAGCCCAGAAATGAACACACAAGTTAAACTGCATTAGGACTCTGCAAACTCTGTTCATCATCTCACAGTGACCCTTTTTGCTCTCAGCATAAACATGTCGCTTTAATGATGTTCACAAATGAAAAGCCCGGACATCAAGTATAAATGAGCCATGTCGCTACATACAAAAGACATGTAAATAATGAACATACTGTAAGCATGTTAGAGCTGCTGTTTGTAATTTAAATGATTATTTTCTTTTTTACTATGAATGTGCCGTCTTTCCAAAGTGTTTCTGTTATTAAACCTCTTTATAATCTTGAAGTTTGATGAAACTCCAGGGGTGCGTACATCTTGGTTTTTAAAGAATTAAGCTTTTAAGAGTTTATTCTGATGCACCAAACTGTCAAGATGTTGAACATTAGACAGAAAATGCTGAAGTGGAAATGCACTCTCTGTAGACGAACTGCACAGTAGTACCCCTCTTAACATCGTTGTTATATTGAGTAAAAGTTTTGAGATGAAAAACAAAATTTTGGACTAAAAAGGCAAACTTTTGGAACAAAAAGTCAAAATTTTACAATAGAAAGTCCAAACTTTGGCATAAAAAGTCAGAACTTTGAGATAAAACAGTCAAATTTAGTAGGAAAAAGTAGAAATTTTGTGCTGTTAAGTCAAAGTTATGAGAAAAAAAGTCAAATTTTGAAATAAAGTAAATTTCTTAGAATAAGAGGTCAAACATTTTGAGAGAAAAAGTCAGTTATGAGATAAAGAACCAAATTTTGAGATAAAAAGACAAAACTACACTGAAAGAGCAACAATTTTGAGATATTAAAGCCAGAATTCTGAGATTTTAAAGTCAAATTTTTGTGAATAAAAACTTTAAATTATGATGAAAAAAAGTTGAAATTTTACGTTATGGCTCCAAATGTGCAAAAAAAAAAAATCTCAATCAATCCAGTTTTTATTTTCTCTCTTCTTAAGTTGCAGAATTAGTATAATTGCCATACATTGTTTTTGTTTACATTACAGAAAATCTCCACACAGACCGAAAAGAAGTGTTTAAAATTCAATGTATGGGATATAATGTTACTTAGTCAGCTCTGAGTATCTCTGGGTATTTTTTCAGTAGCTCATCTCGGGCTTGTGGGTCCCTCTTTTTGGTTTTTAGAATATGATCACCCTATTTTTGCTCTTATATAGAGATGTATCCCTATATAGTCAAGTAAAAGGTAAAACTCCTTCTATGAATTTCTAGACATTAATTTATACGAAGAAACAATGATCAAGCACCCTCTAGACTCCATATCATATAACACTGGCCATTTACATAAACATCACAAAAAGTTAAAAATAAAAACGCTGCGAAAAATGTGTTGTGTGCCTGAAAGTCTGAACTCGGGGTTTATTAAACCCTTTAAGACGATCCTGTGATGTGATTGGTGGATGAGGCGGACGGGCGGGAACAAGGGCAGTAACCAGGAAAAGAGGTTGGATGACAGAATGATAGAATGATGTTTAAGATGTTTACATTAATATTATCATTTTAACTAACGCTGTATTTTGAACCAGGAGACTGACAGACAGCGGCGGTTATTACGTCATCAAAAGCGAACTCGGGAGCCAAAATGGTGGCTGTGCGAAAGCGAAGAACAACAGCAGAAACTAGGTTTGTACTTTTACTGTGGGGATAGCGTTGTCATAGCACTTTAACGGTATCGCTACTGACAGAGAGAAGTTGATTCATAGTTAACAGGCAGGGTGTGAATTCAAGATATCAGCACTTGACATAAAATCTACTGACGCGCTGCCTGTGCGCGGTCTGTAGGCGGCACGGCTCCATAAGTATTTAACGGTCGGGCGCGGGAGAGAAGGCGAATAGGCGCGGATTCACACGCGGCAGTTAAAGTTTAGATTTGTTTTGGAAATTTACAGAAACACTAGCTTTTTCGGATAGTTTTACCGTATTTAATGACCAGCCAATATGTTGTGATTTTTATTCGTACCCACTGCAAAAAAAAATCCTCAAACATTTTCACGTGACAGACGAACAAATCATGTTGTACAGCTCATGGTTATTTTTACCTGCTTCTTGTCTGCAGTCAGTCTTTGGCATTTCTGCTCCTGCTGTCACATGACGGAACCAGCACATTATATAGACTGAAACTGAATTTTTTTAAAGCTTCTTGTATGATTTTAACACAAATTTAGAATGGTCAGAATAAACTATAGTAATATAATTAAAAAGCACCAAAGAATGCCATTGAGCTGAAGTCACTCATTTGTGCAAATCTCTGTGGAAAAACCTCAAGAATGATTGTAGTTTGCAATGGAGAATAAACCACTATACAAAATCAATCAATCAACTTTTTAAGAAAGCACGTTTTGCACAAATAATATGCATTTCTAGGTGCTTAACAGTTTTTAAAAAAATTAAATTCAAAATATATTATACAAAATAATCAGAGAATACATAAAAAAGGTCTGAAAGTAAAGAGTAATCCACAACCAGTGCAATAAAATATATGGTTTTAAACAGTATAAAAGTATGGAGTAAAGGACACAACAATAATTTTTTTAAGCAATATTTATGTGTCACCTCATAATACTTTAGCATCAACCTACATTACTTATGCATTTGATGCGCCACATTATGGAGTAACTCTGCAGTTTGTAATAAAGTGATACATTTTCACTTCATAATGTCATAACTCCCCCATAATTTGCTGCATTTTGTGATAAAATTCTGCTGAGCAAAATTGAAAATATGGCTCAGAGGGACCAGAAGAGAAAAAAAAATGTGAGGAAATGCAAAAGTTTTCACCTATTTTTGCTCTTTTTTGACCATTTCTGACACCTAATATTACTTCTTCTCTTCTTTGGTTGAGCAGGGTTGAGGAACACTGGTGCGGCGCAAATAATATACAGAAACATTGCGCTGTCTGCGATTAGAATATTACAGCAGGCCATATTGCAATTGATTCTAATTTGCGATGAATTGCCCAGCCATATTAATTGCCGACTTTTCACATGATGAATGAAAAATCTCCCTGTAAAATTGAGATAGCATCTTCATTTCAAACAGAACAATGTTTGTGTGAAATGAAAAAGCGAGAGGTAAAAGGTCAGACAGGCATGGGGATTGACAGCTCTATTAGTTCTCTGGTCTCTGTATGTTTTCCTGTTGTCAACAAGCAGCCTATGTTGAAATTGCTCTGAAGTCGTCTCTATGCACTCAGCCACACTCATCCTTCTGTTGTCCCTGCACATATTGAACTATAGCTGCTGTGTTCTGTGTGCTTCAGAAAATTGCACAGCTGCACACTAAGAGGCGTAAGTTGAAGAGGCCAACAAAGCTACAGCTGCTGGTGTAAACAAGGGCAGACTTTATTAGAGCTCAGGGAGAAGGGGGAAGGAAGTACATCATACCTGATTTGATGGTAAACATGAATGGATTGACTCAAATCCTCTCAAGTGTTGGCTGTTATACACGACATTGTGCAACTCCACCGACGACTTATAAAAACATCAATTTGCTGCTGTAGCAGAGTCCACAGTAAACCCCACTCAGTATTCCCACATGTCTATCAACTCAAATCTCTCTGCTGCCCTCTGCTTTTGTAAGCTTCCTTTATTACACTGAATTACAGTCTATGTAAATGTGTTGACAGCGCACCCGGTGGTTTAACAGAGCACGTGCCTCAGCGGAAGAATCCACGCTTCCACTTTGACCTGTGGTTCTGCCTGACTCTGCAGAACTGGATCCTAGACTTTGGACGGCCCATAGCTATGGTAAGCAGGATCAATACATGCTGCATGTGATCAATAAAATATGCAGGTTTTAAACGGCAGAGTGCAATAAAAAACAGGGTTCGCTCCCTGTTCATGGAGCGTTAATAGACAGCAGTATTTTCTCTGTGTTTTATGTATTAGATTGTTCTCCCTCTGGAGTGGTTCCCCTTGAACAAACCCAGTGCTGGAGACTATTTCCACATGGCCTATAATGTTATAACACCTTTCCTCATGCTCAAGGTGAGTCTTTACAACATGGTGTAGGTCAGGGCAAAGGAACACGAGTGGAGTTTTAAGAGTGATGATGTTTACAAGAAGTGTTTTAGTTTACTGTTCGAGGAAAGGGCAAAACAACAGCCACACTGTATGAAGCCATAATTTTTAGAGCTCCCCCTGGCTGCAGCATAGGCATAGAACAAAGAGAATACACTCAAACAAAAATTATTGAAAATGTTGCAACATATTTTAAGTTTACTGCTTCCTCTGTTCTGCTGAATTTTTCATAACTCTTCCTGAGATGATGATAACAGTCGCTCACTTAATTGCTTCTGTGAATATTATTTGCAGTTTCAAAGAGTCTTAATTATGTTTGTATCTGTCATTTATTGCTCGTCACCTATAGTATTTTATATATTTAGAGTAATTTTAAACCAGCTCAGTTGGACAGAAAAAGTAGGTGTCACATCATTGATCCAAACACAAAAACAACTAAAAGAAAAAGATTAGACTTTCATGATATCAGAAAAAAGCATCTGTTTCTACGAAAAACACCTGTTTTTGACTAAAGAACAGAGAAATGAGCTTTGATTACTCTTTAACGCTCCTATGATATCGACACATACTCTGTTGGAGTGTGACCTGCCTCAACTTTTCCAAATAGCAACATCTGCCGTCGTCTTTGTGTCATCTCTTCTCATAATCTTTGCTGATCTCTCATCCAAAGAGAGCACTGCTGCCACCTACAGGGGTCAATTTGTTATTACACTAGTTCACAAGCCTGATATTGATGGACAAGCTCCCCAGCTCACCCTGGTGAAAAATAACTGATGTCTATAGACGGCCAATGAGTTAATGGTATGAAAAAGCCTGAAAAAATAGCTTAAGGAAAAGCGAGCTCTTCTATCAACTTTTACCAGATTAGCAGGGGAACAAAGAGAGAAAACTCAATAAAAACAAACACAAGAGTCACTGAAGTTGCTTTACTTTACAGAATAAACTCAGGCCTGTGCTATTAAATCAGAATCATGTTACTTTCTCAACATTAGCAGCTGTCACAATAATACTGTCACTCAATTATCTCAAGAGAAGTTCATGATAGCTATGTTTTTTTCCTTCATTCAGCTGATCGAGCGCAGTCCCAGGCCGCTGCCTCGCTCAGCGGTTTACCTCTGCATCATCACCTTCGTCATGGGAGCCAGCATCCACCTGGTGGGAGACTCCATCAACCATCGGCTCATCCTGAGCGGCTACCAGCTCCACCTGTCAGTCCGGGAGAACCCCATCATCAAAGACCTCAAACCTGCCTCACTGGTAGATACAGACTATATTCTTGTTTTGTCCCTATCTTCTGATGATAAAAGAAACAGTGAGCAAAATGTGTAAGTGGTGGTGTGTGTACCCTGCTGCACAGAACAAAATGTTTGACCCGGATGAATCCATCTTTTTTTTGCCACCCTGATCTCCAAGATTTTAACCAGATATTAACAGTTGGGGACAAAAAATGATGATATTCAGTTCCCTAACAGAATTGTCTTGACAACACTGCAACGCACATTTCAGTCATATCATTTTTCTCCTTGTCCCTCCTCTCCTTCTCAATCAAGGCTGTCACTGAAAAGGTGTTTTTCAGAGTGAAAAGTACATAAGAAAATCTGTTCAGAGACATTTCAAGCTGACTCTTTGGAATTTTTCTTTGATATTTTGTTCAGAACATTTTGAGCCGACAGCTTTGCTCAGTGAAAGTGCTTTTCTTAGAGACAGCACAGCTTCTGTCACCTTTACTCTGACCTCGTGTCTGAATTTTTTACCCTGCTGTGAAAATACTTTTTTGTGCTTTCGAGCTCAAGTTGCTCAAACAGATTTCATGCTGGGTATTTTTTGGTTTTCTAAACCCTAGAAAAAGAAATTTGAACATTTCTGGGTCTTCTCAGCACAGAAGATGAACAGAAATACTTTTTGTAACTCACAGATTACAGCCATGTCCACACTTAGCAGAGCATCTGGGAAACAGCATATTTTTTATACTTTTATCCCTGTCATCCACATGAAACCACAGTTTATGTCACAAAAACAATCTTTTCTGATAACTCAGGCCAAAGTAAAGATTTAAGGAAAACTTTGGCTTCATGTATACGCAGTTTACCAGAGTTTTTGGATCTCAAACTTCAAAGCTCACGGCAAAAAAGCCAGTGATGTCACATATTTGCGACGTTTGTTTATGGCAGGCATGAATATCGTGAGCATGAATACTGCGGGCATTAGTTTTAAAACTGATACAAACTATTCTTGCTTGCCTATTCCTTCAAGTGCATCTTATTACTAATGTTGAAGAGCAAACCTTTTTATCGGTCACGAAACATCCTGGCGCCATGTTTAAACCTCTGGGGGAAGAGACAGAAGGGCAGAGATTCATTCTGATTGGCTGGCACAGGTTGCACATCTGAAAAACACTTACAACTATGGGTCTGGCTACTTAGAGCTGCATTAACAACATATTTGCCTGGTTACATGTGAACAATGTTTTTTTTTGTGAACAGTCAGGTGTGGACGTAAGTATTTGTTTTCTAAAAATACCTGGCTATGTGTTTAAAAGGCCTCAGGTGTCTCTTGATAATAGGTGATAAGCAGTTTTCTACAGTGTTAAGTGCTGAGTAAACATCAGCAAACTCTGCCTCTGACTAATGAAATTGTTCTCCACTAGGGGGCGATATAAGGAAAATATGTCAGGATGTTTTTATGGCAGGATCAGGATTTGGATTGTATCAGGATTGTTTTTACATTCAGACTTTCTTAACCTGGAAACAATATTTTAACCCCGAACATTTCTTATCTTGCACTATTTTTTTTCCCTTTTCTGCTCCATCTCCTCACTTAGATGTAGTCTTGTGTCCTCTCGTGTATTTTTTAAACTCTGGATAATCAGGAATTTTTGCATCATTGTAAAAACATTCATTAGGTGAGAGGTTTTTATTTTTCTCTGTATGGAAGAATCCACTGAGTATTTGCTGTCTACAGTGTGTGAACTCCCTGAAACAGTAGGTGGCACTGTTGCACCAGGCAGACTCCAGCACTTCTTTTCCTCCTTCCCTACACAGAGCAACACACACATATAACTGCCACACTTGACACACTTGTTAATGTTACATTATACAGTATGACCATAATTATCATGTATGTGCAGTTATGTTTCAGTCCTTTTGTCCTTCCCCCACAGATCGACTCCTTTGAGCTGCTGTATTATTACGACGAACATCTGGGGCACTTGATGTGGTATGTATGCGTGATGGCTGTCAGAGTAGAGCCTATAGATTGTGTACATCACATGGTGATTACAGGATTACAACAGAACACCTGATGAATTCTCTGCTTTGAACTAAAGCTTGTTTACCTCCTGGTGTTGATGTTTGTGTGAACAGTCTGGTGGTTCATGCTGCGTCTTTAGAGAGCACTTCACAGGAAAGCAATCAAAGTGTGGAGAGCATAAAACCTGCAGACAGTTATCTACGCGCTGAACTCTTTGACTCTTTGACTGCTTTCCATCTTCAAACATGAAACAAATTTTTGGATAAGAAGACCGAGGAGGTCTGCATGTCAGCTGTGTGAGAGTAAGTGTGCTGACTGTAAGAAAAAGAGAGGAGAGGCGCTGCAGCTATCTCTATTTTCTCTTTCCACACCAGGCTTTTCAAGTTATAGCAATTCTGGCCACAATTAACTAATGATGCCTCAACATGATGTATTTACATGCAGCATGGACAGAATTATTACGTTTCACTAAAATTAATTCTGTAATGGCATTCCAGTGGTGACCCTGATGCAAATGTGGCTCTATTACTACTCATTATGACTGAACACATCCACCATCCAACCCAGGAACAGGAATTTAAGCTGGTGTAATTTTCTGCATTGTAAAACCAGACAGCTTTCTTGACTTAAAATTAAAATTTTTACCTTAAATGTGAAAGTTTAGACTTTTTTCACATAATGTTAAATTGATTACTTCAAATTTGAACTCTTATCTCAAAATTTTGAATTTTTTTTTCCAGAATTTTGTCTTTACTTCTAAAATTTGCACTTTTTGCCTTGAGATATTGACCTTTTATCAAAAAGTTAGAAACATGTTTGTAAATGTTTCTGTACATTGTGAAAACTTCGCTGAAGATTGATTTGAAGAAAATCATGAATTGAAGTGAAATCGCAATATCTGCCAGAAAAATCGCAATTAAATCTTTTTCTAAAATCGTTCAGCCCTAGTGGGTTGTGTATTTTATGAAGGCATTAGTCAGTTTTGGACTTTGGAAAGGTAGAGAGAGGAGGAAAGATGATGAAGATAATTTTCTTCAAGTTAAATGTGGTTTGACTCCCAGCCATGATGGTTTTCTGTCTTCCGCTCTTCTGCAAACAGTTTGAGTCTTTCTTCAGCTTTTCCATTCACTTAAGTCAAAGACCACCGAGAAGAGTATAAAAAAACCCAGCCCAGAGACTCAAAACAAAACCATAGTATTGCTCTGATTTTATTGTTTTCTTTTATTTTAGGTACAATAAATTCTTTGTTCACTCTAACATTTGTTCGTCTTCCTACTCCAGGTACATCCCTTTCTTCATCATCCTGTTCATCTACTTCACCGGCTGCTTCACTGAGGCTGAAAATCAGAGGAAGCTTCCCGTCTCTGGTTGGCTGTTGTTGGGACCGAGCTCTCTCTACTATTGGTCAGTCTTCTTCTAACTTCTTTTCAGCTTCCTTATGAACCTTTCGGTGTTTAGGAAAAGGTCATTGAATAAACGTTAGGGTACATATGTGAGTCTCTAAAACCACAAAGCAGTGCAAACGTCAGAAGCAACACTCAATCTTGCTTTTACTTTTAAAAACAACTAGTTTTTGGAAATGCTTAACTTTTAAGGGGCACCAAGTGTTTTTTTTTTTCATTCCTTTTAATTGATTGACTGTAAAGCAGTCCAGCAGAAACCTGTCATATGAAAGTTTGAGTGAATGGAAATGAGCTTGTTTACTTGCTGGATCGATTTGAAGAGTGAGAAGAGCATTTTTTCATATTGACAGCTTCTTTTGTTAACATCAAACCACTTCTGTATTTCAATCATCACGTTTCGCAGAATTCAAATAAAGGAGGCAGAACAACAGAGATGCTTTTATGTGACATTAAATTTAGAATGTGATCAATTTTAATTGCAAACAGGCGTCTAAAATATGCTGCATTATTGTGTCTTGAAAACTTTCTGTCGTGACAATTGTGACTTTTCCGATATTTTCTCAAAGGTACCTGGTCACTGAGGGACAGATCACTGAGCTTTTCCTCCTCACTTTCATCGCCATGCTCGCCATGGGGATACATCGAAGGCGCAAAGGCTTCGGATTGGACAGCAACGGTTTGTTCCTGTTCTTCAGTTTCACTCTCACGGTGCTGCTGGTGGGACTGTGGGTGATCTTTCTGTGGAGTGATCCGGTGCTACGTAAGAAATACCCTGGATTGGTGTACGTGCCTGAACCCTGGTCGTACTACACCTTACACATCAAGAAGCAGCACTGATTCACACCTGTGCAGGTCTAACAGTCACTTCGACTGTTTGTGTGACTTCAACAGCTCATGTTTTTATTCCTCTGCAGGTTTGCAGAGACAGAGATGTGACTGTATTTTAAAAAAGGTTTGGCTGATGAATTTGGAGAGACATGTTCTGTTGTTTTCTCTCCCCTCAGTCTTGATGCACACAGACTTTGTGTTATTGAAATGTTACTTTGTTTTACAGACTTTGAGCACTCAGTCAGATCTGTAAAGATCCAAGACAGATAGATTCGATACCTTCAGCCAACACTGTCCCACTTAGAAAGAATTATTGAGACCTATTCTTTCTTTATTTAAATTTCTTCGTCCACTTTTAACCACTTTTTTGTCATCTTCCTATTACCGATGGCTACTTGTGTCAGCCAGCGCAGTTTAATCCTCTGAAACTGTGTCCAAACCAGACCAATTCCGAAATCCAATCAGTATTTTAACCTACTCCAAGTTCTTGTTACTTGATTTATGTTTATGCTTTAATTGATGTGCAATAGCAAAAGGTTACTGTGTCCTTCCTTGCAGAAAAAAGAGCTTAATATTTGGTAAGAAAGCATGAACAGGCTCAAAGCATTTTGACGTTCCAGTTTGTGCATGAGCCAAAAGGTCCCACACTCAGTGAACCTGAAGAAAATTAAACTTCAGGGATGTTTTACTCCTTTTGTTTGCACTCAATTAATGCAGACTCTGAGTAAAGCTGGAGACCAGATGCCTTTCAGCTGCAGATTACAAGGCTGTCTACACTTGAGGTGAATACGTGTGCTGTACCTTTTGAAAAATGAGAACGTAACCTCACCTTCCCACTGATTGACTTATGTAAAGTTGATCTTTAACATCTCATAAGAATAGTGTGTTCTCTGGTGTGACGACTGAAAGCTGCTCATCTTTGGCCTCTGGGAAAGAAAATAAATTCCCCGACTGACACAACAGAAGCTGTAAAGATGCACAAACTGAAATAGTACAATAACAGAGAGATATTGACCACAAAACTAAAAAAATATATCCTTTTCAGTTTGGCAAATAAAAGACATAAGATAAGATTGTCCAGATCGATGCTGGTGATTTTCGGATTTGGGAAATCAAGTCTTTGAAACAGGATTTTAAAAGGAGGTAGACATAAAAGAAGCAGTAACAAAGTAGAAGCTTTCTCAGGTATTTAAAGATTCAGGCTGGAACAGAGGTTAGTGAAACATATTCAGTCATTTATGAAGTACTGGGAGCTGTGAACAATCTTTTTTTCTTTATGGACATTGTGTGTGTTTGGTACAGTTTCAGCGTCTTCACAGTGTTATCTTTAACACAATGTGTGTTTGAATTGTTCAGAGTTCATATTAAAGATGCTTCTGCTTTATTTAGAAGCTCAGGAAATGCGGGAAAATGAGATAAAACGTCTCCAAAGAGTTACTGTTCTTCGTGTTAAGCTTTCATTGTTACTGTTTTGAATTTTAATATTCTTTTTGTCAAAGATGATTTATGACTGATGAAATACTGTCGACTTTCTGGTTCAATTTTGATGTTTTATATGTCAATCGTAATAAAACAGTTTAGTTTTGTCTACCTCCTTGTTGTTACTCAGATTATTCTCTTGATTTTAAATCTGACTATCATGGACAATGTCTCCCTCCTTCTTCTGCTCTTTGTTTTCAACTCCTCCCTTGTTCATACTCACATTCTCTAATATTGAACGATGGATACAGTCTGGTGACATCTTCTGTTTATGCTTTGTACATCAGTGAGACTGTTCTCAAATCCATAAGCTCACAAAATTTTAAAGCTCACTAATCTATGAATATTTTCTGTGTTTGTTTGTGATAATTAAGTCAGTTTATGAGCCTGATTGCTTTCTTTGAAGCAAAAAAAAAAAGGGGGGGATTAGTAATTGTTTAATGTATTCTACACCAAACTTCCACACATTAATTTATGTTGAGATGTTTGAACATATACTGAGTTTAAATTAAGACAGTATGTGGTTTTATGCAATATAGCAACTGATTTCAATATTTTAGTTTTAATGCAATTAACACAATGTTTCCCACAGTATGTGATCTAAGAATTTATTCTTATAAACTCCACATCAATATCATCTATCAGAAATTTCATCTTAGTTTTATTTTTCTGGTTTCCAAATATCATTTATTTATTTTTGTTGACAAAAACACAATTTTTTAACACTGGACCATCATGTCAAAGCATCCAATATCTTTACCACTGGATCCATAAGATCATCAAGTTTTTATCAGAGCAAAAAAGTTTGTGACATCGGCAAATAAATTAAATTTTAACAGTTTTGACACTTTAGAAATATCATTGATATACAGTATAAACAATTGAGGACCCAACACTGATCCTTGTGGGACCCCTATCTATCTATCTATCTATCTATCTATCTATCTATCTATCTATCTATCTATCCTCATTATTATTTGAACACTCCTGAACATGATCCTCCTCATTAACATGGTGAACTCTGTTATGAGTCACTCTGTTCTGTCTCTTCTCTAAATTGTTACAAACTGTGTAATTCTTTCCCTTCTCTGTTTTCCACCCACTCCTTGAAGACAACATTGTTCCGTGGTGAGAACAGAGCAGAACAGTTCTGTCTATTATCGCTCTGTTCTTCTGAAGCCGGGGACCATTGCACGATAATTGACTGGTTGTAATCGCTCCCTTCCTGTAATCAGAGGGCTGGAAAGGGAAAGGACAATACACCGCAGTGGTATCTGGTATCTGTGTTACCATAGCAACGCATATTAAATTGCCTGGAGGATTACAGGTGGTGGACTTTAAACAGGGTGGAGGGACAGGTGGTGACGTGTGCAGAGAAACTGCTTCCTGGAATGAAACAAAGGAACAGGTAAAATGGTAAGAGCCAAACTGTTTTCTCTTTAGTCATTTTCACACCTTTTCTGATGGTTAGAGTCATTTAAATGTAGTAATGTGTTGTGTTATACCTTATCACTGTCACCATACAGGCGAAATTCTTCTCACCAACTCAGATTAATGGTAAGATTACACCACAGCAACACCTGTTATTTACAAGTTATCACTAGTTCCTGTGAATAAAACCTGTGCTTCTCTACTTTAACCTGCTTTTACATCAGATAAACTAAACTCAATCAAACAAAATCTATTTTGTATTTCTCTGCCAGAGTTCAAGGAGTGCTTCTCTTTGTACGACAAAAAGCAGAAAGGGAAGATTGATGCCAAAGATCTGATCACGGTCATGCGCTGCCTGGGTACGAGCCCCACGTTTGGAGAGATTGAAAGACACCTACAAGTTCACAAAATTGGTAAAGTACAACAAACAGTTTATCTGACTTGTCTTGTGTATGACTGAGTATAGACTAATATTGCTATTTTGATACCATTTTGAACTAATATAATAATAATGGTATAATAGTGCAAGTACACCCTTTTAAAGATAAAAAACCTTTTATTTCTAAAGAATATTTAAAATTGAATGTATATTGTGAAATAAATATCCAAAATAAATAATCAACACAACCAAACACAATTAACAAAATGGTCTGTTGGTCTCTGTTCACAAAAAAATGCACTTGAATAAAACCACACAAAACTGAAACAATAAATAAAGTATAAAGTATCTGTAAATAAAATTGCACTTCAATATATATTAAATATTAGGCTCAGACATTGAGACCTTTGTAAACAAGAAATGCACTTAAATAAAAACCACACAAAACCAAACGCAATATGTAAAATAGACTCTGTTGCTGATAAGAAAAAAATTCAGAGCAACACAGCAAAGTTAACTCATTAACCAGTGTTTTTGGCGAATAGAAAAACGTATCTAGCCTGGCAAAGTTATGAGCTCATTTTTAATTATCGTGCAATGAATTGATTTATTGATTATTGCGACAGGCCTAACTGAGTAACGAAAAACAAAACTACAGGAGTGATAGTGGTTAAAAATGGTATTACACAATGAATTTTGAAACCCTTTGGTGCAATTTGAATAGTTTTGTGCATGATACAACACAGAGATTATGGGTGTATTTTGGCTTCTTGGAAGACACTTTAACAAGTATTATGGTCTCAAGGAGTGCAGTTTTCCATGTATTAACCAGCCAAAGGGGCAGATAAGTGTGATTCGCCAACCAGGAGAGCTCTTATACGTGTGTTGTGGCTCCCAAGACGGCCCTTTAGTGAAAGTTTGGCTCCAAAGAAGGCACTCCAACATGTTTTGGCTCCAAATAATGCACATCAGCCCAAGTTTGGCTCCAAAAAAGGCACTTTAATGTGTTTTTCAACAATTGGTCAATGAGTGTGGATGACCTCCCACCTCTGTATGAATCCTTTTTGCTTTGTGTCTCATATTTATTTCACGGCACAACCCCAGACATAATATAAGCTCCACTTTCTCGTTTAGAAAAAGGAAAAGGAGAGCTGGACTTCTCTACTTTCCTGACAATGATGCACAGACAGATGCAACAAGAAGATCCCAAAAATGAAATCCTGGAGGCTTTGAGGATGACAGACAAACAGAAGAAAGGATACATCCAGGCATCTGAGCTGCGAGCCAAGCTCACCATGCTGGGAGAGAAACTCACAGACAAAGAAGGTAAAATAAATCATGAATAAAACAACCTCAAAGCTCTCCACACAAACACCTCTGTAACTCCAACTGCTGAGTATGTGGCGAACAGTTCAGTGTGGTATCTTCTTTGGGATTATCATCTGCTTCTTTAAATCCTCTGCATTTACAGTATGTTGGCCAGATGCAGATAAACAGATGTGAATACCTTGGAAAAAAAAAAGCTTTGAAACCAGACAACTCAGCACGATAATGTTTTATTCCCCATGGTGGGGGCGTCTGTTCCTCTTCCTGTTTGGAGAAATTTACATTCCAGTCTTATCGAAACTGGGCCAAACATAATCTTTCCTCTAATACAGTACAAGGTCAGATTTTATGGACAAAATTTATGTAAACAATCAAGATGGCTGCCTCTAATGTGGAATGTGAAAATATACTTGTGCCTTCTTTACAAACTTATGAAAGCACCTCACCTGTCCCTCAGGTGTCTCTTGATATCAGATGGTAAAATGTTCTCCATTAGGGGGGGATATGGGGAAAATATGTCAGGATGTTTTATGGCAGGATCAGGATTTACATTTTATTGGGATTATTATTCATATTCAGGCAATTTTGACCTGCAAATAACATTTTTAGACCTAAATATTTTATCATTCAGCACCATTTCATGACTGAAATCCAGTCTTGTGTCCTCAAATGTGTTTGCTGAACTCTCACATTTTCACAACATGATAAATCCATTCATTTAAAGATGTCAGTTGCAAGAATTGTTGAGTTTCTGCAGAATGTATAGAGATTTAGATTCATATTAACAGCCTATGCCAAGTCAAGATGTAGTTTTGGTTCCACGTAAACTTTGGTTTTGTTTGTGCACTTATAAATAAAATATCAGGACTTCTGCAGAGAGAATAGTTAACATCCAGTGAGGTATTATGAGGTTGATTTGGATGGATTGTGAGCCTCAGTTACTTAGAATGGCCTCATAGAAACTTTGAGATACACTTCAGTTGTCCCTGTGCAAATGCAAAACATTTGTTTGAAGCATTTTTCATCACTCATGGAGAGACTACCATGTGTTGTTTGATTACAAAATTGATTGTTGCAGATTACAAAGCGCTAAGAGGGTTTTGCAACTCTCACCTCTCCTGCACTCACACATGGTTTCCAGGGATTGTTGATCAAAGGCTCCAACAGACAGAAACCAGCTCTCCCCAGTCAGATGAAAACATTCTCAGGCAGCGCTCTTTTTTTTTGATGTTTTGTGACTTTTCAATCTTCTCTTTCTAGTGGATGAGCTCTTCAAGGAGGCAAACGTCAAGTCAAACGGGGTCATCAAGTATGAGGAGTTCACACAGATGGTGACGCTGCCACCTGTTGATTACTGATACTGACAGACTTCAAAACTCTTGCTTGAATGACTATTTAAATAAAATGAACAGTGTGATGTTTTATGTAATCATTTCTTACCAGCAGGGAGCATTTTATTAAACCATCATGTTGCTTTTTTGTGACTTTCAGTGCATAACTTAACATCTATACTATCAAGGTAGGGTCTGCAGGGATTTTTGTAACTGTTTGTAAACACAAACACTTCTATTTGGAATGAAATGTAAACGCATCATATTTATAGCTGAGTGAAGAAAATTTATATTTAAACTTATTATGCAATAAACCATGAAATGCTGTCACCCTTTAGTTTGTAAATCTATCCTCTATTTTACAGTTTTAGCACCTGTGTGAATGTTTATCAGACGTTTAGAAACCTACTCACACTTTAATAATGAGACTTTTCAAATGAGCTTTTTCAAAGTTTTATTCCAAAGTATAAAGCTCAGTATTTAAATATCCATAAGTAATAAGACATCAATGAATAACAGATGGTTAACACTTCCTCGACATATCTTTGTAATGCCTCTTGACACCTCATTGTAGTTTGAGAGTAGTTGGCGTCTTTGTGAAAACAAATGCAACTAAATTTGAAGAGCTCTGATGGCAAAAGTTGTAGCAAAGATTTTGTGTTTAAAAAATTTACAAAATCATTAAATGTACGAATGCAGCTTTTAGAAAGAACAACAAAAGCACATCAGTTCAATAAAGTAAATAGAGAAAAATAGAAAATATGACCTTTGTTGCAGTGTGGGGCTTTTATAATCCCTGTGGTCGTACGTCAGCTGAGCTCTGAAATCAATGTGAGTTCATTATTTGGACACAAAAACAGGACTGAGTGTACCAGCAAGTCCCTAATGCCTCAAAGTTTTGTGGTTTTCCAATTAATATACAAGTAGATTTTTCCCTGAATTATAAACCCTTACACACCCAGATACACTCTTTGCTCCTAAGCGGCAACAATTCAGTCCCATGATGAAACGCTCCTTCCCAAAGTTGAAGGAAAAACTCTCAAAGGAGTTTTATTTGTTATTTAGTAGCAGGATTCAAAGAGCTGCTTGTGTCTTTTTGCCGATCAATCAATCATTGTTTTATTTCATTCTGAGAAAGAAGAGAGTTCTAGAAACTGAGGAAGAGGGGGTGGTGTGGGGGGGTGACATGCAGGAAAGAGGCGTCAAGCTGGAGGTGAAACTGGGCCGCCTGCTTGTGGACACTCGACTTGACCAGCTGAACACGAAGTTTCAAATCTCAATATTCATGCCATAGATCTAGATATTGATATGATACGACTACGGTTTCAATGAAAAGTATTTTATGAATGTAAGTTCCACATAATCAAACCCAGACTTGCAGGAACTGAATATTTCGAGCAGAAAACCTCCAGTCTCAAACATCTGACCAGCACAAACACCTTGCTCTGGTTTAGATCCTCTTTTATGAATCCTAAATCCCTCCAAATAACAGATTCTGCACCAGTCATTTTTTGCTTCTTGTTTCTCTTTTTTATTTCCCCAGTGTCTGGCTTTACTCAAAATTGTTGAATATCTTGAATGTTCTAATCTCCTTATAGATAATATATTGTTCAGCCCTACCACCAGGTGAACCCAGCACCTTAAAGATCCACATTTTAAACCAAAATTTCAAGAAACTGCTTTTTCTTTCTACTCAATCAAACATCAAGTCTCATGTGCTGCCAGTAAAAGTTTAGGAAAAGTTTATCAGCTGCAAATTAAGAGGAGACTTTCCAAAAGAAAACAAATCAGAACACTAGTTTGATTGTTGTGATTACTTTTCTCAAGAGATTGGCTTCTTGGTTTCACTAGATGAGAAACTAATTGACCAATTATTGCCAGAAAATCAGCTTAATGATGTGGGAATTGCAGAACAATTAATTTTTAAGAGGGTCAGAAAAGGAATGAGCTTATCTAAGTATGTTTTTATCTTTCTCTGAGCAGATTGATTAAATCTGCAGGACCATGAAATAATATTTCAGGTAAAAGATGCTGCTGGGTGTTGAATCTAGAAAGGTTTCTTGACTGTTTTTAACTGTGACAGGCAATTATAGAAGCTGAGGTCACAGATTCTGCAATTTGCAGGTTCACATGGATTTATGAAAGAAGTTATTCACAAGCAAAGTTCTTTACTTAGAAATCTGCCAGTTCCAGTAATTATTTCTAAATGAAAAGTCAATAAATTAAAAATGATTACTGCTTATCTTATACTCCTGTTCTAATCAAGGAGCTTTTCTACGTCCTATTCTCTGATTGAAAAGAAATCAAGGAGCAAACAGAAATTTTTTTATATAATTAAAAGAACCCAAATTCAATCACAGGGCTGTAATTTTGAGAAATTGCCCGGACAAGCAACATGAATATTAATTATCACATCAAATATCTGTAATTAGCAGAGAACAACTCAACATTGGACATAAATACATAACAATTCTGGGTTAACACACAATAAGTGAAGTAAAACGTCCTTCAAACTAAATACCACAAAGAGAACTTTTGTTTCTTTGCATGTGTTCACTTGCTTGAGGTCGGTTATTTTAAAAGGTTTTGCAGGATGTTTTATTAGACAACCTTTGGGTGATGTATTTTTCATGGAACCACAAGATCAGTGACGTTTTAACAAACCAGTTTTTCAGTAAAAAATAGTTTCTTCAACCCCGTGGTGCTGATTCTCAGCTGAGCTCTGCTGGAGGATAAGAATAGTTACAATGATGGTTAAAAAAAAAAAAAGTATGAAACTGGTTTATTTTTTTGCTCCAACACAACTGGAAAGAACTTTTCAGATTCTGCTGAAATGCAGAAACAAGCAAAGAAGATTAACTCGTGGCTTTATCATTAAAAATCATCAGAAGCAAGAAGAAGACAGCAACTTAAAACTCCAGTTGCATATGTATAAAATATTGCATATACTTAATTCCATCAACATACACCCATTGAGAAGTGTCTCCATGTTTTTAAATATTTCCCTCCATTGTGCTTCATTTAACTCGATGCTTTCAGTCAAGTGGTTTCTAAAACAAAGACATCAAATTACCCAAAACTCAAGAATATTTAGGCACTGGGCCTGCCAATACCTGACCTGAAAGGTTAGCACCAAATATTTTTTCTGCAACTCCAAGTTTGACAGCAACACTTTTGTGAGTTCTAATAAAGAGTGGAAGGTAAAAGAGTGAAATCACACAAAGTGAAGCTTACAACTAGTTTGAAAAGGTTTTCACAAGCTGTTACGTTTGTTAAGTTTTCAGGCTGTTTGCTGAACCCTGCGTCAAAGAGAAGATGTGGTTTTGGTCTAAAAAATCATTCAAGCTGGCATCGATAAGGTCTTTAAAAGTCTTAAATTTGACTTGTTGAAACTTGCAGATAACCTGCTCATTTTGTATGTGCAGCTGTTTTTTGGTTGTCTTTTTTCTTTATGCTGTAAATCACCTGTGTCTCTCTGTCACACCTGTTACTTTAGTTTCTGTTTAGTTTCTTGTGTCAATTCCTTGTCATGTTACTTCTGTATCCATGAGATTTTTCAAAATGTTTCCCCATAAGTATTTTCTTTTTTCTGTGTAATAAATTCCTGCAGGCCTCCTCTTAGTTTGTCACTACAAGAATGACAGCAAGAACTGAACCAGAAACCACAAGTGAAAACAAATAGAGGAACACAACGCAAGAGATGGATCACTGATAAACAACAAGACATAAAACTTAACTCTCAACACCAAGAAACAAGATACACAAAGTAGTCAACAAAGAGTGGTAATCTTACGACACAAAGAAAACACAGAACAAAGAGAACAGAATGTGAAAGCAACACATTCTTACAGCTTTTTACATCCTCATATTCAAGGGCGGATCTAGAAAAATGTTTATGGGGAGGCAAGAGAGGAGCAGTTAAGTGTTAAGTGGTGGCAAAATGACAGAAGACTATGTGCTGGATTAATTTAATATTAGGGTGAAAAATATCAAAATGAAGATCTGGCTTTTTTGGGATTTCTCTTTTTTTTGGCAGATTGAAGTCAAATTTTTTTTCAATAAAAAGGCAAACTTTCAACTTTTGCCCCATAATTTTGACTTTGATGTCTCAACTTATTGACTTTCAACTCGTAATTTTGATTTTTTTCATCTCAAAATTTTGACATTTTATCTCAGAATTTAAAATTTTCATCTCATTTTTCTCTCATTCTTATCTCAAAAATTTGACTTTTAAGTGTAGAATTTTGACTTTGCCATCTCAAATAATTGACTTTTATCTCATAATTTGGACTATTTATCTCAAAATGTTGACGTTCTAATCTCGAAATTTTGACTTTTAAACTCAAAACTTTTATTTGATTTAAATCTTTACAACTGGGGTGGTAACAGGGGTGGCAAGACTTTTTTTAAAGGGGGGCAGCTGCCACCCTGTGCCCCCCCTGGTGGATACGCCCCTGCTGATATTGTTAGCTTATACTTAAACCCAATTATCCTCTTATGTCATTGTGGTTGTTGCATTTTTGAACTTTTCTTTTATGAGTTAACCACCCAATGTCTGTAAAATGTCAGTCCAATTGAACCAAAAACTACTCATAGGGGGCCAGTTTCCTTAATATGTATTACAATTTTAAATGCAAAAAGTATCGGTAAGCAAGTGTGAAATGAAGTTTTCCATTGTTTTTTAGTACTTTGCTTTCTCCTTGGTTATCCAGCTGTGTCAAATACTTGACTGTGATCATGCAGACCGCAGCAATATTTTGTTATTTTTTGGGGCAAACATTTGTTGGATAAATAACAGAACATCCAGAAAGTATCTCCTACAGAGGGAATACTTAGAGCAGGAGCAAATTCTTGTCCTGCAATCCAGGCATTAACATCACAAAAAAGTCACAAAAACCATAAGCAGATGTAGAATTAAGGAACATATTTTTGTTTTAGTTGTACATACAAGTTGTTTTCTGAACCAATAAAATCATCTTTAAATCTTTTTTTGTGTGCATGTCTTCTGTTTATGTTCTGGGTAAAAGGTAGAATATTTATCCCTTACTTTAGGCTTTATTAGCTCTAACTAGCTAACTTTAAACCACTGATAAAAAAAAGCTGATGCCTGCTTCAGAGTTTTGACAGCGATAAACCACATCGTAAACATCGTTGAGAGGCAGGACCAAGCAGCAAACAGCCAAGTTTTTAACACAAATTTCTCTTCATTTGCTTCTTTACTTGTGTACCACATTATCCTTATACTTTGTCCCTTTCTGGTAATGTATCTTTCTCTGCTGCAGTCATAAAAATGAAAGCATTGTACCAACAGTTAATAAGTGGTTTATCTACATGTGAAGCTCGGCCGTATTAAGGAGAAACACCTTTGAGTAGCACCAAACATGTTTTAAAGATGCATAAAAAGTCCTCAGAGTAAAACTGTATAAAAAATATATATTTACATCCTCACGGTTTGTAGAGAAAGAGGTTATTTCTCTTTACATGTACAATAATTTCATCATTGTTGAAGAGTTCGTAGAGTTGTGGAGAGAGCCTGTAGAGGTGATGAGATCCCGACTCTGAAATGATTTATAGTTCATCAGTCAGTGGCGTCATGAGACCTATGACTCTGTGGCATCTCAGCGGCGAGATGGACTAACGGAGCGGGAACGCTGGCTGCAGGATTTGCAGCACTGTGCTCGGACGTTGGGCAGGAGGCAGCGACCGAGCCAGCGGAGAGTCTGACAGAAACGAAGCGTTAGCCGATCACGAACACATACTGCTCCTGTTGGAGAGACAGAAAGGAAAGATTGTTAACACTTATTAGAGAGAGATTTAAAACACAGAGCCTGTTATTTAATAAAATACATCAGTATCTGACATGCTGCTTTTGCTTTTTCCTCTTGGTTCATCAAAGGTGCTGCCAGAGACCAGTTAAAGAATACAGCTCTGGAAAAAAAATCAAGAGACCACTGCAAATTTCTCAGTTTCTCTAATTTTGCTATTTATAGGTATTTGTTTGAGTAAAACTTTCAAATATGTAGAGATGCTGATTTCTGAAAAATTTGCTGTGGTCCCTTAATTTTTTCCAGAGCTGTACATTACAAGTTAATCTTTTCTTTATTTGACACTTATCATTGTCCGAGAGAGACTGAAGAATACAGTCTCCTTCAAAAGTATTGGAACAGCAAGTTCAATCCCCACTCTTTTAAAGTGAGCAAAAGTATTGGAACATGTGACTGATGGGTGTTTCAAGTTGCTCAGGTGTTGGCTTTTAGATCAGTTGCAGAGACATTAAATAGTTCTTGTCTTTTTGATTTGGGTTTCACCTGTGAAAACTGCATTTTTTTGTTTTCTGCAAACATGAAGACCAGAGAGCTGTTTATGGGAGAAAAGCAAACCATTTTGAAGCTGAGAGACGAGGGAAAATCGATCAGAGCTATTGCACAAACATTGGGCACAGCCACTATTGCAAGTAAAGGTTATGCCACCAAATATTAAATGTTGTTCACTTTAAATTAATTTAATAATGTCTGTTCCAATACTTTTGCTCCCTTGAAAAGTGAGTGGGTTCAAAGAAAAGATGCCTGGTTTTTTTAACACCCATCTAGATGTAAACACCACGAAATACAAGCTGGAATTCTGAACTTCTGTGTCATATTCATCTTTTTATCTGAAACCCAAATGTCTTCAGTATACAAAAAAAACAAAGGAATTAAACTTGCTGTTCCAATACTCTTGGAGGGACTGTAATTCAGTAATTTTTTAAATGTTTTACAACACAACAGGCACAAATTTACAGGAAAAAGTGTCTGTTTTTTTTCTGTGTAGCTGTTTAAAACGCTCTCTTTTTCAACACTGCGTCATTTCTCGCCACAGAGGGGACTCGTCTTCTCTGACTTGGCTCTGACCCAACGAGCATGATTGGTGGGAGTGAGTGAGAGCGAGTGTTTGGGGTCGTGTTTATCATGTTTCTTCAAGTTTATTATTCAATTTAACCAATAAGAAGAAAAATAGTTAGCTTTCGGGGTCTGGTCCGTTTCATGCAGGTGAAAAAACTGGACTTAGTTTCTGCATCTGTCACCAAAAGAGGCAGTGGCTGTGGTGGCAGGAAGACTATATCCCTGGTGACATGACGGAGTTCAGGGTGAGATATTGGAGTCAGGACTGGGTGAGACTGATGGTGGGTGAGGTCCCATGAATACAGGCAGTGGCAGGTTAACCAACAGGAGCAGCCAATAGCCTGTCCCCCAGTGGCAGATGCAAGATTTGTAAGAGATTCATCCCGACAGAAATCATAAACCTTTTAGTTGTAAGGAAGTGCCTTGTAAAAGCACCAAATGTGAACTGCATTTTACTGCACTGTGTGTGTGAGGAAAAAAAAGAGACGCCGGCTTCTGCAATACGATGTATTCAACGCTTTTTCTACCCATTAAAATTCTTATATTCACGAATCCAGAGTCAGAAAAGGAAAACCAAGACTTGCAGAACTCAGCTTACATAATCAGAATCAGCAATGACAGTTTTTATGTTGTAGTAGACAAAAAACGTACTAAAATGTCTCCGGTTGACCCTAAGGAGACCCTTCAATAGTTTCAAAAAGTCTTTCAAGGCATCATTCCTTAATTACTTTCCTATGATTTTCTTAACAGTTGTCTTGAAATATGCTCTTCAAGGATTTTTCAGATTTGTAGCATCAGTTATTTGCCAAGAGAACCTGAATTTCCACGGTGCCACTGAACGAATCACTTATTAATTTAGTGCACAGAATTCAAAGCCTCCATAGCGTAACCGCAGTTGAATAGAAGGATGGGTGGCAGAAGAAATTATCCCCTCATCTTTGTTTTCTCAAGATAACGAGAAAAGACAAGTTGAGACCTTGAGAAAATAACTGAAATTAACTTATCTTGAGAAAGTGGAGCAAGTGTATTGTGGAAAATCATGGCCTTTTAGGGCTTCTGTACTAAATCTATAAAAGTGAGACTATTTTGCTGTCACTCTTTATGTCCTCATCATGCCTTTAATTGCTGTGAATATGCAGCTATGGTTGTGTTTGAGAGGCTTGATGCTCAGTTTAATGAAACACCTCTCACCTTCCATCTGTTTTCTCTGAAAGTACATTTGCATGATCACCCTCGTCTTCTGCTGTCACGGCACGAAAGCAAAAGCTGTCAATAAAATAAGACATTTCACCTGAATGTCTGATAGGCTGAGGGTCGAGCCACAATGACAGCAAGGCTGAAAAACATTTTCTTATCTGTCAACCAGGGCAAACATGTTGACTATCAGCTGTGTGCTCTCACAAATGTCACAGCAGAGGCATGAAATTGAAAATCCAGACCAGAGGGATCAGAGAATGAAGGTATTAAATCATAAGACTTCATCAGACACGCTGGTTTAAAGTCTGATGTTGTTGTTCTGATTCACTCATTGACGTCTCCTTTGAGGCCAGTGAAGAGGATCAAACTTTACTCCAAGTTCCCACAAAGACGTCTGGAGAAAGTGTATGTGTTTACAAAAAGAAAAAACAAAAGCCCGACCCACACTTTCCTGTTGGAATCTCATTTCAGGTGATGGGTTTTTGAACGACACAGGAAACATCTGATGGCTTTAACAGACGACTAAAGGATTATGGGTCAGAAATAAGCCTCCTCCAGGATGCAGTTATGTGTCCGAATGCAGGAGATGAATTTTTTATTGCGCAAACGTCAAAGTCCTTCGGAGCAAAGTGACGTCTGGTGAAATTAGGTTTGGATGTGTTTCTGTGCAGATCAGGATTTGAGTGCAGGCGGCAGATGGCTGATGGTGACAGGGACGAAAACAGGCTCTGAATTTCAAACATATGAACCTATTTTGACCTGAATTGTCCTCTTTGGCAACGTGACATCAAAAGAAAGTTCAATTTTCACATCTAAGAGAAGAAAATTATCCTTTAGAACGAGGAAAACTCAAAGTATCTCATTCTGATAGAGGACCAAACATGACCCAGCAGTAAAAAACATCTGTTGCACATAAAACCCTTGCTCTAGAAATAATTCAGACATAAACATCTGTAATATGGGAATGGTTATCAAAATCAGAACTGAATGCTTCCCATATGAACAACAAATAAATCCCTTCTTATCCTAAATTTAAACTTTCAATGTCTGGGAAGTTATGTAAAAATTAACAAAGAGGGTCATCAAAAATAATAAGGGCTCAACCTCTGAAGACCATGATTACTTACATCCAGGGGTGAAAAGAGTAAACAAATATTTTACTCAAGCACAAGTGCAAATATTTTTTATAAAATTTTACTGAAGGAGAAGTAAAATCACCAGTCTTCAAATCTACGGTGGCTGGTAGGGGTCAAAAGCTCAACACAGGCTGGTTGATGAACATGCATCATATTCAAAAACGCTGCACATTTGAAAACAAATGCAAACATTCAAAGCAAATGCACGGATGAAATGAAGGCGCTGCATGAAGCAAAGCAACTGCATTAGCATCAAACTGGCAAAAAAGGCAGAAACAAAACTCAACAAAACAACCAGAAAACAACTACAAACACAGAAACACTGCGCTAAATATAAGTTGGCCATCATACAAATTTACCGAAGCTACTGAAACTTTTTCTTTATAATCTCCTGAGAGTAGTAAGCATGTATTTACAAATCAAGGGGTGTGGGGGGAAAAGATTTTAGAAGGATATGAGCTCCAAATAATGGCACAACATCTCTTCTCGGGCTGGATAGTTGATAGTTACAGTTTAACCAACAGGAGAGCATTAATGTGACAACAACACATTTTTCCGTTTCAGTTACTTAATATTCCAGTTTCCTCTGTGCTTTGATTTTGCGCTTTGATTTTGAAGAAGTGTCAGATAAGTCAGAAGAATTTGTTGTGATTTCAGCCTCCACCTAATCACTGTGACCCTAAATCTAAGCCAATCAGCTGAGGGCACACTGTTTATGTACATCTTGGATCCTAAGAGGGAAACTTCTCACAAAAATACTTAAGTAGAATAAAAGGTAAAAAAAAGTCCAATGAATACATGAACCCTTCATGAACCATATTGATGAACGTGCAAAAGAAAAGTAGCCACAAGGGGGCACTAAAGACAAAGTGAAGCATTCCCTAAGAAGCCTGGCCTGTGGACAATGGATGAAATAATTTAACCCACTGCCATCCCTCCAATCTGTGCCAGCTCCATCCTCGACTGTACTACTCAACCCACTGCCCTTGTCTTGTTCAGCTCTCCTCAAACTCAATGACATAAGCAGAGGTCAAAGGTTACATCTCGATACACAACATGTCCTGTGTGCTGCTGGCTGTCAAACATCCCCGGCTGCTGAACATGACCCACTCAGCTGCATGCCTAATGTATGAACGCCTCAGTGGAAGTAGAGCAGTGTGCTATTCCTAAATTTCTTCAGCGATAAATCTGTCCTTTACTGTTCTTCAATCTTTGAGGATTTGTATTTATTTCTTTTATTTCAGGTTGCTCATGGTTTACACAAGCAACTTTGACTTACTGTTTTCCTGCTTCCACCTTTTCTTCATTTTTTCTTTAATTTCACGCTTTAAACTAAGGGACTGTGAGGACTATTTGTTGAAACTGGATTACAGCGACACCTTTGGGTGGAATTGGTGGTGTTTTTTGGGGACAAAGACTCCACTTCCCATGAGCACTTGCAAACACTGTTGTGATGACATGTTTGTGTTGAAAAATGAATGGAGAGCAGATCTTCCTTTAGACTCTATTTTTCACTTTTTAAGACAACTTTTTACTGAGCACAATGAGATAAGATAATGTGTTTATCAATGGTTGCATAGTGCTGTTGTCTCAAATGTGACAACAAGCAAATTTTGTAAATTTGTACCATAGTTTAGTAGCTGTTTACTATACTTAGCACCACTCACAGTCCAGTGAAACGTGTCTGTAATCTGTAACGTTGGTTAATCCTGGTTATGTCCTACCAGTGCTCATCTACCGAGCAGAGCAAATGTTCCCTGGATCTTCATTTTATTGATAGACTCTCAGGTTTGAACAGATCACTGCAGAATGACTGATGCATGTGGGATGGAATGAACTTTATCATGAACAGCTTAGCCCCGGTTTAATGCTTTAGTTCGTGCTTTAGCCTTTAGCTTGTGCTTTCTCACTCTCCTGTTTAGCTTTCTCCTGCTCTTCTCTTTCCCTTTTCTGTCAGACAGTCTTGCTCCAGTTTTTCACCAGATAAACACCGATCTCTCTTCTCACTGCTAAACTTTTTCAGCCGGTGTGGTGTTGTCATAGCGACTTCAACTTGCCATAAATCAATCCAATCCAGTCAAACCCCATCAGGCAGCAGAGATACAGCATTTAGAAAGAACCTAGTGCTGATAATCTCATTTTAAGTTTTTGAGTAAGATAAGGCATTTATCTAGAGATCAGATATTTGCAAGATCACTTAGAAAGTCCCAACAGTCCCTTTAATAATTTCATGTCTCCTATTTTGAGTAAATATTTCACCAAGGTTTTGGTTGATGAAATGAGCACTAGGGCCAAATACAACTGGCTCCTAGAACCAAAGAGCCAGAGCTCATTTATGCAAGTCAGAGATTGTTTTTTATGTGACAGCTCAATAAGGAGCTGAAACTCACTTTCAAAAGGACGTGAGCTGAGGATTCAGGAAATAACTCTTTGCGGGTTCAACACCACAAGGAGCCATATTCACATTATCACAGTATAACCTTACAAATAGGATTTTCAGACGCTGTAAGGTGTAGGACTTGGATCTGATAAATCAGGAGTGAAGGCAGTTCACATCCATCAGTGTCTGTTTAGTCGACTTTTTCATTCAGGTCACTCTACAGCTGCTGGAGAAAAGCTTAACCTCATGATGGAAATTCTCTAAAGATGAATAGTGTTATGTTTGGCTCTGCTGAGAGGGATGTGGGCTGTTAGTCTGCAGATAAAATGGAGGGTGACTGCACTAAAACTCTCTATCTGACATCAGTTTAATTTTTTTAACTATATACAGTCTTGCCATCTTATTTTTACATTCCTGTCATCTGAGGTGGCTCATATATGAATACTAGATGAAGATACTCTGTAGCATATCACTTTAAACCTGTAGCTACAAAATGACCCCACTCATAATCATTTAAGTCCTCCAGTTAACTATTTAAAACATTAAAAAATGAAAAAAAAAGAGCCTTTATGCATAAGGCAGCAAAAAAGACAACCAACTATAAAAAAAAAATATAGGAAATAGAGAATAATCCAAGGACACAAACACAAGCAGATATCAGGACATAAGGGAAAAACAGCTCATGCCATAGAGCTCATGAACCTTTGAATGGATGCATTCACATGAAGGTCCCTGACACCTGAATGTGAACATAAATACACATTATGGCTCCTCACAGTGAAAAAAACATGTACAGATTCAGTACAGGTTGTTTGTTGAAATATTAAAGCATATGTGAATAACAGAGCAGTGACACAAGCTCTTTTATACGACTTTAAAAGACTTCATTAACTAATGTTGGATGGAGAAAATGTCCTCATGTGTAATACAAATCTTATCATTGGATTTCTTTCTTATTTGCACATGCTCTGCCCATGTGAGAGATGAACCCACGCTAACATCATATTACCCTCCCACTGACAACCAGCAGAGAGAAGCTGTCGGATCTTAATGACCTGCAGTTTTCATAGAATTGAAAACGGTCTCGTCTGCCGCACATGGAGACACACGTGCTGTTCCAAGTTTTTGTGTGGTGACGACTGAAAGAGGCCTCGCGTGAGATAAAAGCATGATTACAAAAACAAACAAACAAAAGAAGTGTCATTTTCAGCCTTTAATCAGATGCAAAATGTTGAAAGTTCAGTTTGTATCACACTGAGGGGAATTATACTGACAGGTGACAGCATATAACTGCTGCAGAGGGTTTGATTGTGGTATATTCATGCGCTGCACACTCAGTTCTACTTGATGTAATGTGTCATACGAGGGTTTAGAGATGAGGCGTGATTTATGATGATTTGATTAGTACAAAGTAATATTGAAATTCATGTGACCATTATGTCATCTTGAAAATGTTTTTTTTTCCATTATTTTACTTTCCCCTGATTATAATGTGACATAACATCCAGATGGTGGTTGTAGAGCAGGGTTCCAGACTGCACTTAAATGATGGCCTTTTGCCCCTATAATTTGACAGTGCAAGTAAATTTTTCACCCACACATGCATGTGTAAATTTGCCAAGAACATCCTTTTTCTCTGCACTGTAAATATGACATATAATATAATGTATTATTTAACTTAAAGTTGTCGTTATATAACAATCCTGGTTGAAAACACTATTCCACTAGAGTCAGATATGATTATAATTCTGTATGATTGATACTATAATTTCTTTGTACTCTTAATGAAAAAGCTCTCTGCAACAGTTATAGAAAATTAACTTCACACATGTTCACACACGCCTCTTCAATCATTCCACATGTGGGATTTATATTAAATGTCAAACACGAGCACTTCTGTGTGTGTAATTTCCCCCTAGGCCCTCCACAAAGAAAAAGGACCAAGGACTAAAACCACTTTCCAAGCAATCCACGTCTGAGACAAAGGGTCACACACACACACAGCTCTAACACAGCCGGCTGTTTGCTGCCACATTGTCATACGCCTCAAATATTTATCATGACACTTTCATGCTTCGCTGTGTTCAAAATGTCAGCGAAGCCTGTGTTCAGACTCAACAACCGGACACCACAAAGTAAACCCTGATTTCATGTCTGACATCAAAAAGAAATGTCACTGAGCCGCATGAGCCGCTGCATCAGAGAGTTGAATAATTTCAGAAAGTTAACAGAGAATACTTTCAGTTTGTGTTTGAGGTCAAGGAGATCAGATGAGCTACATTCAGAGGGTGTTAAATATCAGAGATGGTGAAAAAACTTTATAACACAGTATGATACAAAGCAGCTTAACCCTCTGATGCATGAATTATGAAAGTCAGTGTCAGGATTTTTCCCTTGAGTGTTTCTATTTGTTTTAAAAGCATAAAAAAAAGTTTTGTCACTGAGCATTCAACATAAAACAGTGTGAACTTAATGTAAATATGACTTATTTCTTAATGCTTTACGAAATATTTTAACTCTCTTTCATCCATTTTAACACTGGTTAATTTAAAGTTTATAAGCTTTTTCATCCTCAAATGTTTGTCTATAACTTTTTAAAAATATATATCCTGTATATGGTTGGAAAAAAAATTGAAAACATTTTTTTAAGGCCCTAAGAAGAATAAAAATATCCTGACACAGGCTAATATGAATTTCCACCACATGAATTTAGGAGTTAAAACATTTATATAGGTGTCTCCTGTAGTGACCACTATGCACCACAGGGTGAAACATAATTCACTTGCACAAAAATATGCGTGTAATGCAGAGAAACAGAGGATTCAAGTTTGAATGCAATTTTTCAGGATACTGGAAAGCTTAAGACAGAAACAGTATTTCCACCAAGAGCCTCATATTTCACTGCTGTCAATAGTTTCTTTGACAACGGAATTATTCCACTATTCAATCAGACTTAAAAAAAATAGAGACTCCTCTTCGGCATTCCTCTGTAACAAAGAAGACCTTTGAAGCTGCTTCTTTACTCGTCTTTTTCCAGCGTCTATTTCATAAGGCATCTGTACGAGGAGATGTGATTTCCCGCAGATAAAAAAAGATACTGCTGCGAATGGCAGATATGCGGCTTATGGAGAAGTTTCTCACATGTCGTTGAAAGATGAAAACATAAGACATTTTAAAATTGATGAGGCCTGAAATAAATATAAGGTGTTCATGCAACTTTAAAAACATCTGCAGACAGGAAACAGATTTTTCTACAGCAGAAGTCCCCAAAGTAGGGAATCAAATTTTATACAAAGGCATGCCAATATGTTGTATGTTTTATGTCTTTGTTGCAGCACAAACCTAAAGGGACTAAAGCCAAGATAGTGAGTGTATCAGTGGCTGCAGATTTACACAGGAAACATATAAATGAATACACATAAGTCGTCTGATTTTCCACCAATCAGCCAAATTAATAATCTTAAGCTCTTTGTTTGTTTGGTTTTTGGATTAGCAAGGGGGTCATGGATCTCTGGTTCCTGTATTTTGAGGTCATGGGCTGAAAAGTTGTATCTTCAATCCTGTCTCCAAGTTCATTTTAATTCATGAACCTTTCCTCTTTCCTTTATCACCACCTCTCCCTCAGTCTGACTCTACACTGCAAGACATCCAAGTTTGCAATTTAATACTGAAAATCTGGTGAGGAAGAGGTTGAAATCAGGCCAAGACATACTTTAAATTACTTTCTATCAGTTGAGTTACAACATAAGTGCGTCAGTCGTTCATTCTATGGGGTGAAAAGAGGACAGAAAAGATTGAAGCGACAGCAGCTCTCCAAAGACATATTTCCTTCTCTATCCTGTCTATGCAAAGAGGTTATTACAGCAGGTTTAGATCCTCGTAGGGTGATGAATATGCTGCGTTATGGGCTCAGAGGCATAAGAAACAGAGTCGTAAACAATAATAATTACAGAGGGGGGAAGAATGTTGTAATGTCTGTGCAGAGGGAAGAGACCCGGACCACTGATGTAATCACGATTTTCTATTTCTGAGAGTGTTTTCTGAGCTTTTTGTACAAAAGACGGCAATCCAGAGACCGAGGGTGGAGTCTGTGTCCCCATTGTTACGTTTTTATAACAGAACTAAACCAGAGCTCAACAACATCATGTTAGAAAAGGAACTTAATACCCAGGGGTGGAAGTAATTAATACTCAGATTACTGTAACTAAGTAGTTTTTTTGGGGTACTTGTACTTTTGAGTATGAGTAGATTTTCAAGTCTGTACTTTTACTTGTACTTAAGTAATCATTATGCCATGTAATCTACTTAATTACTTTTAAAATCATAGTACTGAGTACAATTGTCATTAACATCTAGACTTATCTGTATTTTTGTAGCCAGTAAGGTGGTTTGATAGCAAACAAGCCAATGAAAACCAGGACATATGGATGAAAAACAAAACAAAACATGTTAATGGATGTTAACGATTGATCTCTAATTGGTTTTGTGATAAGAATTTAACCAGTTAAAAATGTGTTATTCATGGATATTTTACTGATTTGTTCTGAAAAAAATGGTTATGTATTTATTTGGTTATTTGTTTAATCTTTTATCTTGGTTGCTAAATTGTGTTTCAAGCATTTTATTCCTTCACTGCTTTCACATTTTAGTGATTATCTCACCTATTTCTTTTAATTTGGTTGAGTTATTTTCTCATCTTGATTTCAAACCTCTCAATTCACCTTCAGTCTTTTCTTCTAACAGAAGCAGATTTCTATAGGAAAATGATACCTTCATACATGCAGAAAAAATGTTCACTTTATAACCTTTAAACATCTTTTTAAAGGGATGCAGTTGTTAGATTAAAGTCTTTTCACTTGATAAAGACTAATGACAGAGATGAGAAGGAAAGTGAAGCTTGTTTTGGTTTATTTATACACTTTGTGCTTTCTTGAAGCTTAGTTGAAACATCATTCATTGAATTTCTTTCAAATCTCAGAGTAAACGCAATTACTCTCTTTGACATTTAGCTCAATATCTCTATTGAGCGAGTAGACAATCACCGTCCAATCACGAACACCTCCATTATGTGGCCCTGGCACTGATAAACATCTGCACAAATAGAAATGGCACCCATGGCTTGTTGCTGTAAGGTCAAAGCTTTCTTTTTGTGTCGATTGGTGTTGATTTTCAGGTGCCCTGTATTTACACTCCTGTCATCTTCACGTGACCTGAGAGTCCACACTTTTTCAGTCCAATCATCATCACGCTTCAAAGAGAATTTTTCGGTGAATAGATGTAAAAAATGGAAATGGAAGACCTGCATGCTGAGTGCACAGGGCTTCACCAACAAAACAGTGATCCCCATTAACACACGTTCAATCACAGTCACGTCTCATCTCAACCATCTCTGTTTAGATACAAATCAAAGTGCATCGCCCTTAGAAGTAATTATTCTCTACATGCTTGTCTCTGTGCTTCAATTACCCTCTGTTATAAACTCAAAAAGTATTTTTTTTAATCATCAAACTGGTTGAGGAATATTTCTGGAGGTGTTCTTTGTACTAAAGGTCAATTTCAAGCCTGTGTGAAGACCACGCTTGACTTCCTTTCTCAGCCACTGACCCATAGATCAAAGGCTGAAAAGAAACAAAATACAACCTGGACTCCACAGTTTTTATGTTGGATTATCTTAATCATTCCACTTGAAGCAGCTTTGACAATAATCTGTGTGGCGGGCAGGCCTGAATTTGTTTTGGAAGCTAATTTTCTTCCACCAAACTACATTCAAACTGTGAAATCCCACCGAAGCACACACGCTTTGCTATGTCATGGTTTCACTCACCAGAGGGGGCGCTCTCACACTCCTGTAAGCTGCACTTGCGGGTGCTCTCAGGCTGCAGTGAATGGTCACATTCAGCTTGATCCACCTCCTTGTTCGTCTCCCCCTTTGTGTCCACACATTGGATGAGCCGCCACTGAACTCCTCCGCCACAGGACGCCGAACACTGCAGAGGGAAAATGTGACAAATATGTTACTGTAAACACACTTCATGGTTTCAAGAATCTGTTGGTTATCAGGATTTATGAGGTGTCCTATTGGGACAATTTTATCTTTTCATCTTGCTCTTGTTCTCAGACTCGTGGAGGATCTGAAGAGGCAGAAATTGGTTTTGATGGACTGATCGGATGAAAGACTCAGGAGGGGGTGTTTTTGATTGTTTGACGAAGCTGATACGATTCAGGGATGAAAAAGGTTGAACAAGATTTGTGTCTGTCCATTTTTGTGAACAGGAGTCATGTGTGCGACACAGCAGGGGGCAGTGACGCTCGGGTGATTGCTGCTGTTTGTCTATGAATCACTCCACAGGTAACGATCCAAAACGAGTCTTTTGTAAAATACCTTCTATAGATTCCATCTGTGTATCTTTAATAATAGTGCTCTCATTGGATCAATAAGCATAAAAAACATCAGAGTTCTTTCACAAACTATTAAATACAGAAGTCAATTCCATTTCTAAAGAGAATAATGACAATTTTCATTCATCTCTGTTTACGCAACGGTTTATCTTTTATTTCTCCTGGACAATAAAACATTTCTTCTTTGTTTTTGTGGTAAAATCTGAATCCTTGAAACACTTTCTGAACATATTCCTCTTCCTCATGAGACTTCTACTCCAACATGCAAACTACGCTAACAACAAACCAAAAAATTCGACATTATCCAGAAAGTCTTGTTGCTATCCCCACTTAGAAAGTAATAGCGCTCTGTAGCGATAGATATTTTTTCCCTGTGGCCAAGCGTAAGCACTCTGATTGGCTAAAAAGAGAGAGCACTCTGATTGGTCAAAGTAGCCAGCATTTTCCAACAGGCCCTGCCCCCTTTGTCCCGCAAATGCGCAAATCTGTTTTGTATCCAATACCTCAGTCGAAGGGGTGCAAAAGTGAGAACGTGCAGAAGTTGTGATTCGTGCACTTGCAAAAAAGAAATTTGAGAATCTAAACATGTTTATTTGCTTTATACAGAAAAAAATCTTCAAGTATGCAGAATAAAATTCTTCAAGTGCACAACCTGTAAAGCACTTTTCCTTGTGAATGCAAATTTATATTTACACATTGGAGCTGTTTACACAACAACAGTTAAAGGGTGAAATGTAAAAGTATTGTTGACGCTAAAGTATTGTTGTGTTTCAGCCTCCCGTTTACACTGAAAACGTTGTTTGAGCTGACCAAAAACACAAATTTTTGAAAACCCCTCCTGAGTGAAACACCATTTCAACTGTTGCCGTGTAAACAGCAAGCTGCCGTTTTCAGTGGCAACGCTGACGTCACGCTCAGCTTTGCGCTTGCGCATTAAGCCTTCCTGTACCATGCCTGAACCAAACACCAACAATAGTGACCTACCATGTTGCACTAGTGCTGCTGAATCTACAGACTGTCTTCGAACAAAATGTGCATCTATTGCACTATTTCTGTATAAAATAAGCTGATCCAACACGGCTTCTACCATCATATTGGCAACTACAGTGTCCCTGACATGGATACTACAGCATTTTAAGTTCCTCAGCATTTTCATGCAGATTTTTTTTCAGTGCATATTTTGCGTTTTAGAGTGAAACACTGTGAAGTGTCGTTGTGTAAACGGGGCCATATTCAAATTAATGGGCTTTTTCTCTGTTATTTCAAATTCATATTGCACCCAATTTACCTTCTCATCTCACTTAACACTGAAGCAGTAATTCACTGAAAAGGATCCCCAGCCGAGCAATGAGCTCATCTTTCTGGGTTAAATTAGAAAAAAACTACCTCCACATGATATATACGAGTGACCCTCATTTCATTCTCCACCGACACTTGATGATGAATCACTATATTAGATTTGAAGTGCCCTGAGCATTGTACAAGTGTGAGTGTGTGTGTGTGTGTGTGTGTGTGTGTGTGCTTTACCTGACCCCATGATCCAGTGAGCCACTGAGCACACGGCTGCGTGTTACATGATTGAATGTTGCTGGGCTGAAGCTCCCTGTCACATTGATCCACTTCTGGACAGGCGACTATTCTCTGCTGCTCACCTCCCCCACACACTGCAGAGCACTAATACACACACACACACACACACACACACACACACACACACACACACACACACACACACACACACACACACACACACACACAATCAGAGATAGGAGAACATTGATTAATGTTTCTGAGCTGGGTTTTTTCCAAGTTGTGCATCCTTGAAAGTTTGAGATGTGTTATTCACTACGGTCCATGCACAATCCAAAGAACATGTTCAAGTAGTTTTCCATTACTTTCCACTTCACTGAAAGCAGCATTTTTTTTTCTATTAGGGTAAGAAAAATAAGTGAATGACAGCAAATTATTGATCTGACAGGAAAATAGTTTTACAGCAGAGGAAAAATTACCCTGGAGGACAAAAGTGCAAAGACGTGAAATCAGGCAAAGATAATAAACGTGTCGATCGTTGAGGCACAAAACAATGCAGAGAACTTTGAAGGAAACATGTTAAGCACTAGAAATACAATCGACCAGTAAACAAGGCAAGTTTTTAGTCTAACGGATATAAAGAAAGTCCTTGAATTCCCTTTGCAGACTGCTTAAGTCTTCAGGTTCTATCTACAGCAACATTTTGGAGGAAAATGTTTCACATCAAACTACGGGAGAGAACAAACAGAGCAGGGATGCACCAGTCAAACTTTTTAAGTCCTAAAACCTGTACCTGGGCTTTGGTATTGAACAACGCTGATTATGATCTTCTGCAATAATGTATTTTTAAATAAGTGGTGAGTAAATCTCAAATACTAACAGGAACTACAGATTAACTGCAAACCTGAGCAGAGGATAAGTGAGGAATTAAACTTTCACAAATTGCTATTTGGCATCAGAGTTGAGGATGAAACAAGTGTGAAACACCCTCAAACTGTTAAGCTGCTATATTTACGTTTCTTTGTGATATTTCAACTCTGCCTGTCATAAATGCTTATACCAGTTGGTATTAATTAAAACATAAAAGCAAAGAACTAAGCTGAATAGATCTGCCTTTTGGATATGATTTGTCACCGATGTCCAGTCTTACTTTTTGAGTTTGTATTCGACTAATGTTTAACACCACGACCAGACCAGTGCATCCCTGATACAGACCTCTTTCTGCAAAGGAGAAATGTCTTTTTTTGACCCAAAACAGCTGATTGAAACCTTTTTTTATTGTGTTTTGCTCTCTTCATTGGCTAATTATCCATGTTATCACACGTATCAGAAATGCTGTGTATGTACTTATCACAATTTGATTGATAACATTTATTTTGATTTGTTGGCAAAATGCTTTTGTTGTTAACACTTCAGATACTACTCCATGTGAAAACTCAATCAGAATTTTGTCTAAAGCCATTTATGGATCATTTATGGACATCGACCCACGTGTGCAGTGGCCCAATTGGCCAACATGAATGTGGATGCATGTGATAAGATCAATATTACTAAAATGTTAACCTGCAAGACATTGTACTATGACCCTTTGCTGGAGATTTGACCATTTCAGACCACGTTCCTCTCTGTAGACTTTGGGAATAAGTGAAATTGTGCCAGAATCGTCTCCTCTGCAATCACTACAGACACTGCTCCAATTGAAAACACCATCAGCATTTCTATACACATTTTTCCATAGCACAAGCTTTTAAAGCAGCGTGACTCACAAATTAAAAAAACACTGAGAAAAGCACTAAGGCGTGTTTTCACAAAGCCTGTTATTGACTCGCACATATTACTCACCTCCCCCCAGGACGAGGCGTACCAGTCGAGACAGGGCTGAGGGTTACAGGGCATCTGGGTCTGAGGTCTTGAGGACATGGCCCTGCAGTGGAAAGGTCGCAGAGGTCTATCATCCCTCATGTCAAAACACTGGACCTCTCGGGATTTAAAGCCGCCGTCACAATTCTTGGAGCACTGGAGAAAGATGCAGCAGCGTTAGCATTCAAACACTTCAATCTGCTCCTGTCATCCAGTGATGACGAGGGTTTTCTGTGAGGCTTAAAATGTAAGTCCGCTGAAATAAAGTGAGCTGATCGTGATGAATGAGACAGGAAATATGTCCGAGATCAAACAGCAGCACCAGATGTTTTTCTCTGTGTGCTTTGGATAATCTATGATAAGAATGACTCATACATGTAAACATGAAAATCCATCAGAACAGATTTTATCCAAAAAGCACATCTCTTTTTTTGACTTAACAAGATGTTCATCCTCTTTAGACTCATGATTGTAAGATTCTTACAAATAAACAGCTTTTATTTTGAAAGGCTACAAACTCGGCAGCTCTGTTCATGCTTCTGTTTGTAAACACAGTCATCACACACTGGTGTTAAATGTGAGAAAATTTACCTGGAATACCATTTCTCATGTTGACTTTTCTTCATTTTAAAAGAGATAGAGATGCACAAACAAAGCAAAGGGAGTGTAAATCTGTTTGACACAAAATAGTCAACACAGAAATAAAATATATTAATTTCATGATGATGCCACAAGTCAAAGGACAACAAAAGTTAACTATCTTATGTGCATCTGGAGAATATTCAGAGCACTTAATTTTCGACATTTTTGTGTTACAACCTCATTCCAAAATGAAAGAAAACCAACTTTTTTTCCGCTAAAATCCTACACACAACACTAAGTAATCATTGTAGAAGTACTGAAGGAGCATAGAAAATACACAGAGAAATGATTGGGTTTTACAGAACAGTAGCAAGATAATTAGTTACTCTAGTTTAAGGTTTTGAACAAGAATGGTTTTTGCAAGAAGAAAATCTGTTCCATTTCAAAAAAGAACTAAGATTTCACTGCAGAAGTGTGCATTATTGTTATGTTTCCAATAAGTTCAGTTAATCTCAGTATTGTGCACATTTTGTTGCGTTTCCTTTGACTGAAACCAGAACAGGTCCCCAAATTACCGACCTGTACCATCCCACTTTTTGGTACCATTCTGTTGGGATACCAAACATATCGATCCAACCCCAGGAGGTCGAAAAAATGGTCACTTAAACCTCTAGTCAAATTCTGAAGATAACTTTCTTTTGTTTGGAAAATGGCACCACGAAACACCGCTCTGTCGATCACAGAGGTGCAGACTGTTATGTGTATTATCGGGGGAGAGGAGGTGACGAGGGAACTGGATGGTGCTGTGACTGCAACTTCTCTGCTGGAGGTTATGTCGGAGTCTTTTGATAACTTTCTTTTCGTCTTTGCTAAAAGTGTTAAATTTGTGAAAAGTCAACTAATTGGTGCCATATTGTTTGGAGACAAGTAACACAGACATTGACAAAACGTATTGTTTGTTTGCTTGTTTGTCCACATGGTCACCGAAACCCCTGAGTACAGAGTCTAAAGAGTGGGATTATTTCAGTCTTGATGAAATTATGGAGAAACTGACATTACAACCCCTGCAGCAAAGCTACTCATTGGTTTCTGTTGGGGAAATCATGTACATAGTTATCATTTGCTCGCATAAACATGTTGTTGACTGTATAATCGCTCTTGACACAACATCTTCTCTGCTTGCACTGCCTCACACACACGCACACAGCTGGTTTCTTACACTCCCATTCCTATCTCATTCTACTATGTGAATGTTTTTGTATTCTCATGTACCACCTTTTTGGATTGAATAAAAAGCTATGCAAGGATTAGACCAGCCGAAGAGGGTTTGACTGAGCTTTTGAAGAGGCTCCTCACCCGCTCTTCCCTTGCAAGCATAAACGGTGATTCCAGCCTGAGTCTGAGTTCTTGAAATGTCCTAAATGTATAGTTAAATATGTCCGACCAGCGCCAGGTTTGAGTCCTGACCCCGACAGTTTCAACAGAAATGTATCTTCCCTGCAAAATCTGAAATCTAAGCAAGTCATTATGTCTTATTTGTAGTAAAAATTGTCTTATTTTTCTTGATTTGAGCCACATGCACCAGACCAGGTCATAAAAATGTCTTATTTCAAGTTTTTTAAAGACAAAAATGAGGTCTAAATTCCTTGTAACAAGTCACAAAAAATATGCCAGCGGGATAAGAAAAATTTGCTCCTGAAGTTTCTTGAAACTATAAAGATGAAACTTTTTTCTTACCCCATTGGCAATTTTTTTTTACTTGTTACAAGCAATTCAGACCAAATTTTTGTCTTCAAATAACTTGAAATAAGACATTTTCCAGGACTTATCAGTAGAAAGTGACTCATATCAAGAATAATAAGACAAATTTTACCAAAGGAACGACATAATGACTTGCTAAGATTTCAGTTCATGAATCAACTGCAGCTGCCATCAGCAAATGTACCTTTGGATATGTAACATGAAAACTCCTCTTACCTTACTCCATTCTCCAATTTTCCACATGGAGCAGGGGCGGAGGTAGCACCTCTGGGCCGGTGCTGGCCTCTTGGCTGGATCACAGTCAGAGTTTGAGCCGGTGCTGCACGACAAAGTCCTCCAGATGGCACCCAGACCACAAGTGGTGGAGCACTGTCCCAGAAATGTTACAACACATGAGAACAGCAATAACACTTACATCATCCACATTTCCAGCATGTACATACCAGCTGATAATGGGCGTAATGCGGTCAGGGTTTCATACCTTTAAAATATGCTTTAACAACACAACATTAGCTAACACAGCTCGAGGTCAAAGAGTTTCTCCAAACAGTTCAGCCAAATATTGAAAAAGAGAAAAACTAGACACAGCTGTAATTTCACCGGATAAGTACAAATCCAGATAGTGTGTAAAATGCAGACTCACAGCACTCCAGTTGCTGGCGATCCAGAACGCAGGGGTCGTGACATGTGTGGAGGCTGAAGGTTGGGCGGATGTTGGCCGTGGTGTTGGCCAAGAATCTGGTGGATGTGTTGGCACGATGGGTGCAGCAGGTGTTGGTGATCCCTCTTCTCGTGTTGGGGTTGTGCTTTGTTGAGGAATAGTCTGATCACTGCTGCTCATGATTGCAGGGATAATTATTTCATTGTAGTCAAAATGAGCAGAATCGGTGGAGCGAGTTTCAGATGAAGACTTTGTTCCAGTTCTTTCGGTGGAGGCTGCCTCTGTCTGTGTCTGTGTCTGTTTCACCGGAGCTGGCAGGAAATCACCTGGAGGAGGATGAGTGCCTTCTTCCAGGTTTGTAGGAGGTATACGATCTGTTCCAGTTATTGATGTGGAGTCATCAGAGGGCTCTTGGTTACCTGAGGTTAGCGAGGAAGGAATGTGGAGAGGAGTGAACTCCTCAGAGGAAGGAAGTGAGGTCGTTGTGAGGTCAAAATCAGCATCTGGTGAATACTGACGAGTGGTATAAACTGTTCCAGGATTAGTCTGATAAAAATCCAAGTCCTCCTGTGCAGAAGCAGGTGGAAATGTTGATAGCTGGGCGGTTGTTTGAGGTATATTGGAAGCATTGTCTTCCCCAGTTTCTAGCGTGGGAGAGTCTAAAACATCCAGACTCTCTTCATCTACGTCTGCAAAGAAAGGTGGATTTAGTGTGCTTCTTTCATCATAGCTATACTCTTCATTGTCATCATAAGCACCCATTGTTGTATGGGTTGGATGTCCTGTAGTTATGGCAGCGTGTTGTGGAGTCAGAGTGACCTCCTCAGAGGGCTTTTCCTCCTCAGAGAAACTGTCATGGTTATTTTCAGCCTCCTCTTCAAACTGCCCTCTTTCCACATCCTGTGTGGGCTTGTTTTCAGGGGAAACCGGACTCGGCATTGTGCTGGTGTTCTCAAGCCACGAGAGAATGCCATGACTTTCTTTTTGTGTGTGTGTTTGCTGAGTCGAAGACAGAAGAGGGGAGTGAGTGGCAGACACAGGCAGGAGAAAATCCTCTGAAAGAAAGTCATCCGAGTCCTCTGACTCTGTTTGTTCGGACTCCTTTGTTGCTGCGCTCCCATCATCCTTCACACCGTCTGGTTTTGTGTTCTCTGGCTCTTCATTTCTTAAAGTGTATGTCTTTGTGGAGGCTGGGGGAGCTTGTGTTGTTTCCATGTGAGTGTTTTCTTCTACGTGTGTTGGCGTAGTTGGAGTGTCAGTCACACGGCCGTCCTTTGAATCCTCCCCAAAGTCATCCGACAAGTCTTCATGGAAGTTGATAAAGTTGTAATCATAGTAAAAATCATCCACTTGGACACTGTTTTCCACAGTTTGATCAATATTTTCGATGTTGTTGTGGTAGTGGAAGTCTCCCTCCACGTTGTTGTTCAGGTCGTTGTGGTTTCTAGGTTGGGCTCTGGTGGTGCTGTATTTAGTTGGAGGTTTAACATCAGGTATGGAGTTAATCTCATTGAAAACTTCTTTGCTGGACCAGCCGCTGCCCGACCAGTCGATGCCTCCAAAGTTATCTGCTACAGGTGGACAGTCCTGGATGAAGCAGGAAGTGACAGCGAGCGGCTTCTTTTGTGGGTCACAGTCCACACCTGTGTTTCTGGAGCAGGTTACGTTACGGCGGCGGATCCCACTTCCACATGTCAAGGAGCACTGCACAGAGAAAAAAGACACGTCAAGAAAAAGCGCAAATTTCCTCCTAAATAAGGATATAACTTTGAGTTGCTAATGCCAATTGGCTTTTCCAAGTTACTGCCTGAAATGTGACCCTGGGAACTCAAGCTTACTCTGCATCTCCGTTTCTAAATCCTTTCAGCTGTGAAGAAACAAAACAGCTACGAGGGAAAAAGTCTCATCAGACCCAGGATTATGAATCCTCGGGGTCGTGACCAGAGTCCATGACCAGGTCTTAAACACTTAGGGGCTAATGCTGAGTGTTGGTTTAGCTCAGCTGGTAGAGCAGGCGCTTCTTATAAAGAGACAAAGGCTTCTCCTCACTGGCTCATCTCAAAACCACATCACTTACAATTATTTCCTCCCTCAAAATCTCTCTCTCTCTTTCTCTCTACAGCTGTCCAATCCAAAAAAGGCAAAGACTGAAAGCAGTTTTTGGAAACAAGAGTCTAAGTCTATGACCCTGTTAAGAAGTTTACACAACTCTGGTGTTTTTGTTCTGATAAATGCACAAAAGTTAACACAAATGTGTTTGAATGTCTCCTAAAGGTAACCATCCTCACCTGTGATCTATTTGCTTGTAATCAGTGTGTGTGTATAAAAAAATGAACAGGGCCATTTTTGAAGTTTCTGTTGTCATTATGATTTAAAAAGAGCAAACTTTTTTTTCTTCAATAAATGTCTTCAACCAACCTCTAACCATGAGTGATAGAAATGTTTTTCTGTTATCATTCATATTTTCTGAGAAAAGGCCAAAAAAATCAGAAAATTCTGCTGGAGGGGCTGTAAACTTTTAGGCACAACTGTATGCCAAATTTGTGTTGTTGTAACAGCCAGAGAAAAACTTAGATTTGAGTGTTAAGGTCTACATTGTACACATTACCTTTTTAAACGTTTTTTGTAGAATATCAGACCTCGCAACTGAGCCCGGATATGATGCAGAGTTAATGTCTGGGATGAAAAACTTTGCTTTTGTTAACTCCTATAAGGCTGCTGCTTCTATTTGTGCTGCCAACTTGTTCAGTAACAGCTCATTGGAGGGTGTTTTTGCATGTGTTTTGTCAAACTAACTATCAAAAGCTCACTGGAGTCAAACAGAGTTCTCTTTATCTCATTAAACTGTTTCACTCCAGGTGAAAACATTCGACTGAGTAGCTAATTGACGGCCCTACAGCGATGTTTGTGCAGGCCTAAAAAGATAATGACAGAGACAATGAAACTCCAGGGTTGATTTCTTTTCAAAAACCAGGCTGTGAACTAGGATTGAGCTTTGAAAAAACATGTTAAAGGTCACTCAGTTATGACTTAATGAGCTGTGGCAAATAGAACAACAGATTAATGATCCTTTCAGACCAACAGACACAGCTCAGGCTGAAATGAATAGACAAATTCATTATTATTTCTATCATCACAATAACAAGCTGCAGCTCCCATTTCCTGTTTTCCTGAAGCACTAACCTCTGCTTAAAACTAAACAGGAGAATGAGACGGATATGAGTTTATCTATGTCAGCTCCGCCCTGGCTTTCTGGAGGCTGCAGCGCTTAGTATAACTCCTCTCTGTTCACTGATGTAAACAAAGATTACATCATGTTTCTCTTCTCTTTTGAGCTGCTGGCCAGAGACACAACATCACTGCTCTCACACAAATATTGCTGTAAGAGACGACGGTGAGTGGCATAGAAACAAATGAGGCTCCAAAACAGAAGAAGAACAGGAAACGAGTGCATGTGTGAGTGCACATTGACACACACTTCAGTCATGCTGCATATCTTATCTGAGAAGCACTTTAAAAAGCCTCCAGTGCCAAAGATAACTGTATTTCCATTTGAAAATAAATGAATAAAGTCTGAGGTGAGACTTCTCCTGATTGAAGTATCCATTTTATAGAATTTGATTTCAAAGGGATATCAAATTAAATGTGATAATAACTTCATTTTTGTTGAACAAGGCTTGTGTTTAACAATGTAAATGCAAAGAGCTGCTGCTGAAATGAACCACCAAAGTCTGAGAGGCTAAGTGAGGTGAAGAGAAGATGAGTCCCAATGAAAAAAAGGCTCTTTGCTGGGTGCGTTTGCATGACAGTGATATCTAGAATCTATACTGTTTTCTGCAATAAGGACTATATTTCCCATGAGCACCATCATCCACTTTCCCACAGACATGACTCTTGCCATGACCTGTATTTGCTTTGAGGAGCAAAAATACTTTTCAACACTACTTTTCTTTGTTCAAGACAACTTTTCCAAGGATTCAAAGTGGCAAGGTGATGTATTCATTTGTAGTTACCTAGCGCCATTGGTTGAAGTGTGACAATTACATTTTGTTAACTCAGTTTATAGTATAGTTTAGTGTCCAAACAGCAGTGGTATGTACAGACATTTTGAAGGGCAGAGGCGAAAGAAAAAAAGCACATACAGCTCGGTTTTTGCCCCCAAGAGGGCACTTTATGACACGGCTCACGATAAGGCACTTTTGTGTGTGTTTTGGTGCCAGAGAAGGCACTTTAGCACATATTTCGGCTCCATAGAGGGCACCTTAGCGTATGATTTGGTTCCAGGGGGAAAGTTTGTCATAGTTTAACCAGCCAAAGGGGCAGATTGGTGTGGTTCGCCAACCAGGAGGGCAGTTACGCATTTGTTTTTATTCCCAAGAAGGCACTTTAGCACAAGTTGGGCTCCAAAGAGAGCCTTTTTGGGTGTGTTTTGGTTCCCAATAGCACAGTTTTGCACACATTTTGTCTCTAAAATGGGCAGTTTGGCATGCAATTCTTCTTTGGAAAGGACTGCTCTTGCTTTAAACTGTTAAATTTTACTAGCAAGGGTAGTCTCACTAGAGGGACTTTCAATCTGATGTGCGAAAATTGATATGTATTGAGAAATAGTGCTGGTTGGTATTTAAAAATAACCAATTTTGGTGCTGTTAGTCTCTGCAAACAGCACATAGCACATAGCAAAGTATATATATTATAAAAGTGAGACTATTTCAGGATAAAAACAGCCAAACAACATTTCAAACCCACCTTGGACCAGTTGCCGTAGTTCCAGTCTGCTGGGCAGGGGATGTGTGTGTTGCAGGTGGACAGTGCCCGGGGTTTGGGGAGGTGTTTACACGCACTGGGCTGCAGAGCTTCCTGCTCTTCGGCACTCACAGACTGGATACACAGCACCGTCCTTTTAGTCAGACCTGAGCCTCCACAGCTCGCTGAGCATTTCTGCCACTCCCCTGACCACCATCTACACACAGACACAAAGAGGTGTTAGCATTTACACCCTGATTGTCCAAACACTTAGAGAGAGAATGACAGTATTTTACCGATGCACAAAGAGAGCAGACAGCAGTGGTGTAAAGGTTGAGTGTGAGCAATTTTGTTGTTGCCCAGAACACACTGTCCTCATTGTGTCCCCTAGGTGCTCAGAGAGGTGTTTTTGAACACTTAAAGCTGAAATTTCAGGTTGTCACAGCATGCAGGCTCTGATCACATCGTCAGGTAATCAAAGGTGAACAACATGATTACAATCAAAGCGCCAGAGGACACTTTCACTGAGTCTGACACACAAAATCTGTATCACAATCAAATGCAAGTTGTGTGAATACATTTGAATTTCAATGCTGTTTCTAATCATGCTGGCACGCTTCTTCACCTAAAACCAAAAATAGAAGCAGACCAACAGAAAACAGGAATTGCGTGGCACAGAAACTCTCCCCCTGAAACTTAATGGTTTGTTTTGACCCAAACAAACTGTGTCGCCTTGTGAGCCACAAACAAACACCTGGGCAGACCCAAAATAGAGAAATGGGCATAAATCTCTCACACATGAAGTCTCAAACTGCAGTAATGTGTGTTATTGTGCTGCTTTTTAAAGACTCGTGAATATGTTTCTTCTTGGGAGTTCCTGTTGATGGATAGGTAAGTTCTCTGTGGGAAAAGAGACGGTTGAAGAAGCGACTGATTGGCTGTTGTTTTTATTGTATTTAGAGACTCTGACATGAAGATGAATTGTCCTTATAACGAATACTTAAACAATATGCAGAGACGTTCACTGAAAATACAACAAAGCCTCAGTTTTGATGCTTTTTGTTGCAGCCACATCCCACTGCTTGTCTTTTTCTGATTCTCTGCTCAAACAAGTTGGAGGGATAATGCACTAAGAAACATCTTCCCATGAGTCTAATCCTCTAAAATAAAGTCTTTTGTAAAGATTTCTGTCTTCAAAATCACCACTGAGTGTCTTGAATTCTACATGTTGCGAGGAAAAAAATCCCTGAAGGAGACGAGGAGTGAGCAAAGACCTGTGGGAGTTTCTTTCACCCTCCTTGAACACAACCCTCCCCCCGATGTTCAATCAGCAGCAGGTTAGGGAACAAGGTGTGCACACTTCACACCCATGTGTGAGTGGGGAGTAGAGAAAAAACTACTTCATATACACACATACTCTCTGATTATTTCCTTTCACATTATTCTGTTGCTGCTCTGAATGTTCCGCTTCCATACTCTGTCACTTTGCCTCTGTTTCTGTGCATGACGTTAGCGTTTCCACTGAAAACTCTGACTTACTGTTTACACTGCAACGGTGGCAGCAGCATTTCAGAAAAATTCCCCTCTGGAGGCTGTTTTCTAAAGTTTTTCCTTTCCGTGTAAATGAAGGCCAAAACACAACAATACCTTTGCATTTCATCCAAGAAACATTATTGTGTAAACTGCTCCTTAAAGATACAGCAGCTAAAATGATACATTTCTGTCAGAGGCTGAGGTAAAGGTTTTCTAAAACAAAATTCTTTGAGGTGTCAACCACATAAAACTACTACAGGGGCCCCAAAGGGTCAGAGTAATGCCAAAGACAAGCACAATGCCCCTCTTTAAGCTTTATTTTACCCACACATTCGCTTTCAGATAAAAAAATCTCTTCAAGAAGGAAATTCTCGCCGCTAGTAACAACCAGAAATGAAATTAACCAATAGACAAGCAGCATTGAAAATTCAGGCATTCAAACACCACTTATAGGACATTTTTCCAGTGGGTGAGTGGGTTTGCCAAGCAACAAACTCTGTGCATCAATAAGAAGGAAGGTTATAGCAGGTGATTGTTTAAGGAGGGCAGTTCAAGTGTAACAACCTTTTTTTTTTTACAAAAGATGTACTGATGCTGTGTCTTTCTGTTGTATCACAAGGCCAATTTACTGAACTATAAAAGGTGCAATGATGCATTCAGTGACCCCAAAAGGGGATGAATCACCACAGAGCACAGAAGAGGTCTCAGGTTGCATAGAAAAAGTTTTATAACAATTCATGCTGAACTTTTGTATTTCATATTTCATAATAGAAACTATATTTGTATGGATTTTTTCGTGTTCTGTCAAACACAGACACAAGCATCAAAACTTGGCTGTTTTGGCTGTTAAATGTGCACCTGTTGGTAGTTTCATTTATTCTTTTGGACAAGTCTAAAAATGCTCAATCACTTTTGAAGCTTCTTCTCTGCATTTATTGCTTTGATCTGTTCGCATAGTAGACAATAAGCAGATCTACATCCCAAAATCTGAATCTAAACAAGCGTCTGTGTCTTATTTTCGTGAAAAAAAAAAGAAAAGAAAAAAAGGCTTTGAGACTTTATTTCACCGTCTGATGCATAAATTATGAAAGTCAGTGTCAGGATTTTTCCCTTGAGTTTTTTTATGTGTCTTGAAAGAAGTTTTCCATTTTTTTTTCAAATATTTGCAACTGAGCATTCAACTTAAAACAGTGTGAACTTAATGTAAATATGACTTATTTTTTTGTTTGACTTCTTTTCTTTTTTTTGGGTGTTTCATGGATAATCTTTTTTTAATGTTTTGCGAAACGTTTTAACTCTCTTTCATCCATTTTGACACTGAATAATTTATAGTTATTAAACTGTTTCACCCTCAAATGTTTGTATATAACTTTTTTCAAAAATATATATATTTGGAAAAAGAATTGAAAACATTTTTTCAGGCCCCAAGAAGAATAAAAATGTCTTGACACAGGCTAATATGGATTTCCACCACATGAACCATTGAATTTTTAAGTTAAGTTTTAAATAGGTGTCCACTGTAGTGACCACCATGCACCACAGGGTTAAGGCACAGTCAAATGAAAAGTCAGAGAAAATATCTTATTTGAAGACCCTCAAAGACAAAAATGATGCTTGAATTAACGTAAAGAGTAGAAAATGAAAAACATTCAAACATGAAAAATTCACTTGACAAGTTCCTTGTCTTAGGTTATTATTCTAAGTTTTAGAAACTCATGTCTTGTTGGTAGAAATGTGAACTCTTTGCGAGCCATTCAAGCATCTTCGTCTGTAAAAATCTTGAAATAAGACATTTTTCTGCACCTGGTCTTTCTTCTTATAAATTAAAGCTGCAGTAATATATAATAATTTCCAGAGCACCATCTATGTTTTGATTAAATTTGCTTTAAGTGAATATCTGAATGTTATTTCACTTGGCACTGGGTAACACGGCTCTTTTTTTGCTGCCATGTGCAGGGCAGGGACATTTGTGATTTTCCCTCAGGGGTCAGAAAAACAAGTCTCTTCATCTCCCAGTGTGTCTGAGGTCACTGCAGGTGTCATTCTTTAAATAATGTCTGTCAGGTGAACTCACAGTGCTGGACATGACTCCTTTTTGCAGCTGGTTTGGTTGTCCTCAGGTCGGGTTGAAGGGTCACAAAAACGCTCCTCTACGATCCCTGTCGTTCTCTCCACACAGTGAACAATCTGCCTCTGGACACCTGGAGCAACAGGAGTGGAGACGGCGTCAAACATGAGAATCAATTTAAATTTTCTCAACAGTTCCCAGACACAACACAAGCGCAGACAAATCTACAAGTACAAACATTTCTGTATGAGATGGAAACAGTTGGAGACATGACACATCCACAACAAAGCAGATAATAACAGGATGTTCTTTCTAAAGCTATAGCAGATTCATTTCCTCCTGTGATTCCCCTCCATCATTTCCTTCACCCTCCTGAGGGGATTCAGCCCCACCTGAGCAGGAGACACCTCTCACCTCTCTGCTCCCTCTGCTCAGGTCCTGCTGAGAGCCACGGGGACATGTCAAATATCTAATTCACACCTTGAAGGCATCGCTCGTCAGACCTGACCGCCGGATAAGTTTGAAAAACAGAAAGGGACGTGACGGAAAAGGTAGAAATACTCGTAAATACTCGAAGCCATGATGATTACACGGTTTCACAGCAGCCACTTTAAAAACTGTTTTTCTTTTATGTTGGACTGTGGGGGATGTTTTCATGTCATTTATTTCAAATGAGGGAAAACCCTGCTCCTGTCTTATCAGAGGGAAGTGGGAAAGTGGATTTTCTGACTGAAACATCTGCAAGCAATCATGTAAGGTCTCACAAAACTACATTTGGATTGTGCATCGGCTGCTTGTATAAAGCTAAAGCTCTGTATATTCTGCAGAAACTCAACAACTCTTACAGCTGACATCTTGAAATGAATGTTTTTATCATGATGTGAAAATGTGAGAGCTCAAAAAAAAAAAACATGAGGACATAAGACTGGGGCATGTCGCAGCCGCAAGTTCTTTCTAACTGAAAAAAAAGTTGCATGTAACACCTGCAGCATGTGTCGCAAGATCTGCCTAAGCAAAAACCCATGACTTCCTGTTACCAGCAGGGGGCGCATTACTTTGTTGAAAAAATGAAAAAGTTGTTGCATGTCGGCAGAAAAATTGTCAACTTTGGTCGCCTCCCCTGGCCACACCTATCCATTTACAAAAAAAAACTTAAATAACTTTTTCTTATCAATGAGTCTAATATCCACATATTCAATTAGAATATGATCCGAAAAATAACGTGGGCCTAGTTTGTTCAAATATGGACCCTATAAATTTTCAAAATCAGACATTTAACTCAAATTTCACATTCAGATTTCACTGTAAGAGACTTTTCTGGAGGTCTTGGTATGATAATTCTGCGCAAAAATGTCATGCATGTAGGTAAAGTGTATCTTCACGAAAACACCAAAATCATACAAGTTTTGCCAGGAATAAGCTGGGCAGAAATTTTGGTGAGTTTTCATGCATGTTGGATGTTGGAGGGATGCATATTGGGGTTACAGGCGCTGAAAGAATAGCTATACTTTGGGTTTATCGAGGAAAACCCTGGTCACTGGGCTTGGGTCCGAATTAAAGTGATGAAATGGAGCAGAAAAGGAAAAAAATGGTGCATAGAAACAGTTCAGACTGCAGGGTCAGAAATCTTTGGGGCAAGTTGTTGCAGGTTGAAATAGTCTGAATATCAAAAACAATGCTGATCAAATCCAGATTCTGATCCTGTTTTAAAAAATATCCTGCCATCGTCTCATCATGTCACCCCCTAATGGAAAACATTCTCCTTGGTCTGAAGCAGTTTGCTGATGTTTACATGTTACGTAACACTGCAGAAAATGGAAAAACATCACCCACTTACTGTCTTGAAAGCAAGGTCAACTGTGATTACTGTTCTGTTTTCTTCATGGATTTATAAATCAATGAATCACAAACTTACAATGAATACTTCAGGATTCATGTTCTATATAAAAGCTGTCAAAATGTCAAAAGAGGTGACAGGCTTTGAACAGACTAAGCTGCCGTTTTTGTCCTCCACTTGTAGCTTTTCTAAAGAACCAGCGAGGTTATCTTTTCTTATCAGAAAAAAGCGATTTTCTTCTCAGGAAGCTTGTTGCACTTAATGACACTTCTTTTGAGGAGTGTTTTGCTTTTTAGACAGAGAAAGGTCAAACATTTGTTAGACAGGACCTGATGTGAAGCTGAGATCACAGTTTGAAGGCTTTCCATGCAAAGATTTCACCCGCTCTGAAGACATGCCTTCTTTGTTTCCTTTAAGTCTCCTTCTTTTCATTTTTCCTTTTTTTCATACTTCTTCCACTGTCTGCCTTTGCTTTGGTGTCTTTTGTGTGTTTTCTCCATCCACACACACCTGCCTCATCTCATCACCAGGTGCAGCACTTAGTATACGTCGCTCTTTTCATCCATGCTGCCACATCCTTTCTTTTTCCTGGGATAATCAGCCAACATCTCTAGAGTTTGCTTTTACAAGAGCTTTTTCTTGTGTCTTGTCTCCATGGTTATTCCTCCTGTAATTTCCTCTCTACTCCAGCGCCTCACTGCCGAGCCTCTCACCGCTCAGGCTGATCTCTTCTTGTCTCTCTCACCTGAAACACCTGCCTCTCTGCTCCTGCTCCTATAACCTTTCTCTCTTTGATTCTTTTGCCTCCAGTCACATCAGACAGAACTCAGCCTCAAATTGGATCCACCGGCCTCTTTCAGCCTCACGACTCAACCCCAAACCATCAGCCTTAAGCCAGCATGTCCACTGCACAAATCCCTTTTTTACCCATCTTCCCCTGTGTGTTTAGCAACTTGGTCTAAGCAAAAAAACTTACAAATCATTACATTTTAAACCACATTGCACAAACTGAAAAATGAGGAAGGTTTATGCCTTATACAGTTGTGCCTAAAAGTTTACACCACCTACAGCAGAATTTCTGATTTTAACACAAAAACCTTTCTGTCTCTCATGGTTAGAGGTTGGGTGAAGACATTTATTAACAAACAACTGTGTTTACTCTTTTTAAATCATAATGACAACAGAAACTTCAAAATGACTCTGTTCATTTTTTTATACACACACACTGATTACAAGCAAATAGATCACAGGTGAGGATGGTTACCTTTAGTAGACATTCAAACACATGTGTGTTCACTTTTGTGCATTTATCAGGACAAAACCACCAGAGTTATGTAAACTTCTTAACAGGGTCATTTTTGAAGTTTCTGTTGTCATTATGATTTAAAAAGAGTAAACAATTTTTTTTTCAATAAATGTCTTCACCCAACCACTAACCATGAGTGATAGAAAGGTTTTTGTGTTATCATTCATATTTTCTGAGAAAAGGCCAAAAAAGTAGAAATTCTGCTGGAGTGTGTAAACTTTTGGGCACAAAAGTCAGTGTCAGGATTTTTCCCTTGAGTGCTTTTATGTGTCTTAAAGCATGAAAAAAAGTTTTCCTTTTTTTTTTTTTTTTTTTCTCCAAGTATTTGTAACTGAGCAATCAACTTAAAACAGTGTGAACTTAATGTAAATGTGACTTATTTTTTTGTTTGACTTCTTTTCTTTTATTATGTTATTGAATGTATTCTCTTTTTTTAATGCTTTGCGAAACATTTTAACTCTCTTACATCCATTTTAACACTGAATAATTCATAGTGATTACGCTGTTTTACCCTCAAATGTTTGTCTAGAACTTAAAAAAAAAAAATATATATATATATATATATGTTTGGAAAAAGAATTGAAAATATTTTTTCAGGACCTAAGAAGAATAAAAATATCCTTACACAGGCGAATATGAATCTCCACCAGATGAGATGAGCCATTGAATTTAGGAGTAATTAACTTTTAAATAGGACAGGTGACCTCACTGGTGATGCATGGTGTCCCAATTTTACAGAATAGTGACTTAATATGAGCCACATTCACCTGACAAGTACGGACAAATTTCAAGAAATTCATACCCCGTTGGTGGATTTTTACAATCAATTTAGCCACCACTTTTGTCCTTTTAAAGCTTGAAATAACACATTTATCTAGACTTATCAGGTAAATGCGACTCATATCAAGTCTAATGAGACACATTTTACTGAATAAAGACATTAACAGTTGCTTCCATTTCATTTTTTGTGGTCAAAATAAAAGCTGTCTCTATTACCTCTCCCACAGGTGACGCTGCATTCAGTCCATGAACCGTGTTTCCAGTAGAAAACCGACGCAGGAATCTCATTTTCCTCTGAAACATTTTGGCTGATTGTGTACTCGTAGCGCACTCCTGGGTTGGTCTCTTGAAAGAGGAGCTGTAACACAGAAGATGGTATAATAAAGCTCTGTTGTTCAATAAATAACTTAACCATTGTTCTCAACACAGTAACTATTGTTGTTTGTTTTGTTGTTGGAATATATCTTGTTTTTCTATGAGAGGGGGTTAAAATAGCATAAAAAGGAGATCGTATTTTACGGAAGTTTCACAAATATGTACGCATTGGCAACGTAAATGACACAATACAGTAAAAACAAGCACCACAAATTAGCCTAAATACTTCACAAATGCATCATCCTGTATCCATAAAGTATGCTGTGTTAATAATGTCATGCTTTTTTTAAATAAATCCTTTGGACTATTTGATAAATGGTTGTTGTCTTCTTGATGTCATCTACCTGTTGTGTGTTATTATATGGGAAAAGCTGACTAATAAAAGGGTCTTTAGCCTCCTCAAAGAAAGTTACATAGTGACTGACTGTCACTGGGGTCAGTCGTGCCCTTATATGGGAAAAACTCCTAAGTTTAATAAATTGTAGAAAAAAAATTACAATTCAAAAATGCTGCGGTTTAAAAATAACTGTTTTAATACCAAGTTTGGTTATGTTCTGTGGGTCTGTGTGCAGTAAGAATTCCTGCTTTTGTAACAGAACAAATTGCACCAAATGAGAGAATTATGAGGCTTCTCTTAGGAAAACTGAATGCAAAAGGGTTTATTAAGACACAGATCCTTCATATTTGCCAGGTTAGGCTAAAATATGAGGCTAAAATAAAATACTAAATTGGGAGCTGTTTGGGAGATGAAAGAGACAGCTCTTCTTTGTGATCTGTGCAAAAGAAGCGACTATCTGAAAAGAGCTGAACTTCCCATCACTCAATTGATCGTTGTAATTTCCACAAAAGATGATGTGGGCAGTGTCCCAATAAGTGGCGAATAGGTACAAGTTTAAAAAAATTAATTATCATGGGTCTGAGAGGCAGAAATATAATGGCCACATACGTGGACGTTGGGTCTTAGGAGTAAATCACAGTTTCAGTACTATAAAAGCAAATCTCTGTCTAGGAATGAAACAATGTTCATTCATAATTTCTTGCAAGCTGGAGAGTTCAGGATTTCAGCAAACTTTAAATTCTGATAAATCAGAATAAAGTAGATTTCTTCTCTGGTGAACGCAAAAGAGAAACACCAGGATCTTTTCAAAAAGAACAGTTTGGATGTTGGGTCTCTTGCTTATGTCTTTTTATTTGATTGATTGAAGTTGAGAAAAGTTTAAAAGCAGCTTTTCAAACAAAGATGAGTTGATTGATTTGTTCACTGTCTATGTTTTATGTCTTCAAACTCCATCCATCCGTCCACAATCTAAACTGCTTGTCTCTTTCAGGGGTCACTGGTTTGAGTCGCTGTGAAGCTGAAACGAGTCCACGTTCATTTTTCCCGACAGGCAGCTCAGACATCGATCGTCCACACAAAGACACATCAGATGACAGCTCTGATCTCTTCATCTACCTGAATCCACAGCGGCTCCATGGTTGGTCCAGGAGACGTCAGGTTCTCCAGCTGCCCCGTCCTCTCGTATGTAAACACCGTCCCCGCTGCTTTGTACTCTCCGTTCCACTGGATCGTCCAGCCGCCGTTCAGGAAGTATCTGTTCGGGGTGTCGCCTCTTAGAGCTAAGAAGTTTCCGGCTTCAGCCACCTCCTCGATGCGGATTTCCCGCGCTCCCTCTGGGATCAGCCCTATGTCCACGTAGCCTGAAGGACAGATTGTTGCTCCAGGATGAGGAACTTACTTTGAAAACACTCAAACAGATTGAAACGTATCAGCACAGTCAAACTTCTTGGAAAAAGAATAAAATTTCAGTCCTGAACTTCATCACAATGCAGCTTGTGTGAATAAAGTCTTATATAACAACTTTTCCTCTAAAGTAAGAATTTCTTCTAACCTTGTTTTCAAAGTGATCATTGTTAACTTTGTAAATGTCCTTCATTTTGTTCATGAAACAAAGGAAAAGCACAAACCTTAAAGCCGTTATTGGACGTGAGTGGAACATCATGATGTAACAGATAAAAGAAAAAGGATCTTACTTTCTAAAAGTGATGAAAAATAAACTCTTCAAAGTTTCCGTCAGTCTCAGGGTGCACTTTTAGTGTGTCCACTTTTATTCAACTTTTATTTGTCAAAATGCTGCAGAAACGCCCAAAAAACAAACATAAAGTGAATTAAACTTGATCTGCTCCATAATCCTCTTTGCAAACGCCTGAGGTGAAACTATGTTCTGATTAGAGGAATGTTATTAAACCTCTGGAGGGAAATAAACATACAGTACAATAAAAAACATGCAGACAACTTGGCATGCAGTCTTTTGAAAATTTATCATAATCAACGTAATGATTTGTTGAGCTTCGTTTTCTCGAGACAAAAAATCTTTGTTCACAATGGTGATCAACCTACTGATAAACTTGTTATCTCGAGAAAAAAGAACTATGTTTTCTCAAAATATTAGAATAAATCAGTCAAGATCTTGCAAGAAAACGGAGAAACTGTTTCGTTTTGACCCTGCAGAACTCCTGAAATGAGGAAATGTGTCAGATTTGTGTTTTTTTTTCATCCAAAACAAACAAGCACAATGTCAAGAAAGATATGTAGAAATTTAAATAAAGCGTTCAACAGCCTAGAAGTCTCACATTGATTATAAATAAAACTTTTCAAGATGACTAAACACTAATTGTACCAGAGATGTGCATCCAATAAGAAACAGCTTTGATGCAATTTTATTATGTTGCATCATAGTTTGACTGTAAATCTTGAAAAATACCCTAAAGAAGTTACAAGAACACCAAATGTAGCTCAAAGTTTCGACATTTTCATTGATCTTCCTTCTGTATAAGCCCTGGAAATAATTGGTTGCACTTTTTTTAAGTTAGTTTTTGGGCTTTCATGCCTTTAATGTGATAGAGGTGGACAGTGGGTAAAGCAGGAAACAGGGCGAAGGTGAGGAGTGATGTGGGAAACAGGCCACAAACTGGACTCGAACCTGGGCCAACTGCTTGAGGGCAAACCTTATAGGGTGTGACTTAGACCACAAGACCATCTGCACCCAAATTTGGCAGAATCTTACGATGTTTCTGATGTTACTGTAAGTCTTTCATTGCTCTCTGCTGAACAGTGAGAAAACATCACGTTGCTGCAGAGAAACCTTCAACATCAGTCGTGTCTTTGTGTGATGTTCTTTCTTTGACGTTTCAGAATAATTTTCTTTTGAGAAGTACAATAAAGACAAACCTACCGAGGCCTTCGCTCTCCTCAAACGTCCTCCTCACAGTCGTGCAGGTGGAGCCGTTACCGAGACAAACCCCACAGCGATCCTCCACAGCACTCGACTCGATCACATGGTCACAGCCCACGTTCTGCCAAACAGGAAAAAATGACACAGAGTAAGAAAAACTGCAGAAAATAAACCTACAATGGAGTATTAGGGCCATGTTAATATTTTTTTATTTTTTTGCTTCATATTTTACTACCAGATTAAAGTCGAAATAGATTACTTGACTACAGTTAAGGTCAAAATTAATTATTTAACTACAAGATTAAAGTCGAAATGAATTATTTTACAACAAGACTAAAGTCAAATTTATTTATTTTACTACAAGATAAAAGTCAAAATTAATTATTTTATTATGAGAATAAAGTTAAAATTAATTATTTTACTACAATTATGGTCAAAATCAATTATTTTACTACAAAATTGAAGTCAAAATTAGTTATTTTACCACAATTAAGGTCGAAATTAATTATTTACTAAGAGATTAAAGTCATAATTAATTTTTTTTTAAAAAGACTGAAGTCAAATTTAGTTATTTTACTATGAGATTAAAGTTGAAATTATAATTTTACTACGAGATTGAAGTCAAATTTAATTATTTTACTACGTGAATAAAATTCAAATTAATTATTTTACTATGAGAATCAAGTCAAATTTAATTATTTTACTACAACAATAATGTTAAAATTAATTATTTAGCTACAAGAATAAAGTCAAAATTAGTTATTTTACTACAACAATAAAGTTGAAATTAATTATTTAGCTACAAGAATAAAGTCAAAATTAGTTATTTTACTAGGAGATTAGCGTCAAAGTAAGAGATTAAAGTCATAATTAATTTTTTTAGAAAAAGATTGAAGTCAAATTTAGCTATTTTACTATGAGATTAAAGTTGAAATTATAATTTTACTGCGAGATTGAAGTCAAATTTAATTATTTTACTACGAGAATAAAGTCCAAATTAATTATTTTACTATGAGAATCAAGTCAAATTTAATTATTTTACTACAACAATAAAGTTGAAATTAATTATTTAGCTACAAGAATAAAGTCAAAATAAGTTATTTTACTAGGAGATTAACGTCAAAGTAAAGTCTAATCCTAAGTAGGTAAGGAAACGATCCAATCAGAAGAAGAAAAAGAAGAACAAAATGAGGATGAGAGTGCTGCAGTTAGCAGCGTTTATAAAAATGTCCTCCTCCTTGTAGACTGTCCCTGATTATATTTCGACTCTATTCACATAGTAAATTATATCATCAATTTCGACTTTAATCTCGTAGTAAAATGTTTGATTTCGACTTTAAACTTGTAATAAAAATTATTCATTTCGACTTTATTCTCGTAGTAGAATAATTGATTTCGACCTTAATCTTGTAGTAAAATATGAAGTAAAAAAAAAAAGAAATTCTCAATGTGGCCCTAATACCCCGTCGTACTTATGAGCATGTAGTGTGTTTTTATTTCCATTCTGCAGTTTCTGGTTTTCATTTTTTGTTAGCGTATTCTTTCAGTGATGTTAAATTGGAGACTCAAAAGACAAATTTGGTATTACACAAACGGTTTTGGTCCAAAGTTTTAGTTCTTCTTGAAAAAAAATTAATGAGGCATGTGAGAATGAAAAAAGAAAATGTTTTCCTCACTGAAATGTCACAAAATGTCATGAAATCAGAGCCTCCGGTCTGTTCGCTGACCACTCCAACTTTAACAGCTCCTGTATCAGTGACTGACATTTCGACCCAAGGTGAAAGGTCAGAGCAGAGAGATAACGGGCACAATGTTTGTCTATCACCAACTCATTTTTGTGAAGAATGTCACTGGACTGTAGACAAAACAAGGTGAGGGTCAAACACGCTCAAACGTAGTGAGAGAGACAGCGAAGAAAGAAAAACGGAGCAAATGCAACAACTACAAGTGACTGAAAGCACTGCAGACATCATATCCATATTTTACCATTAAGAAGTATTTGTATTGCTCAAAACAAATCTACCAGAAACTGTTTGGAAATTAAATCTGCTCTATTCTTCTTTGTTCCATTCTAGATAGGTAGATTGATACATAGATAGAAAGTACTTTTATTGATTACTTTAGGTGTGTCCATCAGGGAAATTGACATCTCTGTCACAATTTACAGCACTGTACACAAACACAATAGACATTCAAAAGAGTCTGCACCATTAAAAATATAAAAAATATAAAAAAAGGAAATAAAGTTAAAAATAAATAGAGCTTTAAGATGTATTGATGTATGCTGTGTGTACCTGAGAGGGATTATGTATGTGCATAGGAACAGGGATATAATTATATATATTTATATATAATATATATAATTATATAATTATAATAGTTAAATAAAATAAAATAATAATAATAATAATAATAATAATAATAATAATAATAATGATAATAATAATAGTATAGGATAGTATAGCAATAATAATAACCATAACAATAGTAAAGCAATAATAATATAGCAAAAACAATAGTATAACGATGGCAGTAGTATAAAAAAATAAAAATATACTGATAGCAGTTTTAATGAAAATAAAAATAAAAGTAGTAAAAATAACTATAATGATAAAAGAGGCAGTAATGATAACAATAGTGATAATGTACAATGTCTTATTTACATAATATACTTGATATATATTATATTGCACATATTTCTGAAATGAATTTCACAGTTTTATAAAGTGTTATGGTATATTGCACATTTGTAATTCTGACAGAATTAACTGATGATTACTCAGAGAAACTCATGAGAAGCCACGTCAATACCTTGCAGATGCCGTTGATGCACATATCTCTACTTTTGTTGCCTTCATAACACGGCGTCCCATCAATGACGGCGTCTCTCATCTTTTCAGAAAAGTCTTCGTTGAGTGGGCGACAGTGCAGCTCACAGGGGCTCACTAAGAGACATTTTTCAGAGATTTTCAATCAGAAGAAAAGCGTTGGATTTTATTGAAAGTGTTTTTTCTTTGGGTTAAACTGAAGCACCCTCACCTCTGTTGATAACTGCCTCCCACTTGTAGAACTTGCCCTTGTACGGCATGCTGTTGAACTGAGAGCACTGGAGGCTCCTGAAGCTCGGCTGCTCGCGAAGACACGGGGCGGTGTTACAGACTTTGTACCTCCGTCGCTCTCCGAGACAGTATTTCCCTCTGTGTGAGGGACTAGAAGAGAGAGTTGAACTTTTTAGTTTGAGAGAAGTGACCACAGAGACGATGATGATTCCTCTGCAAAGATGGATGATTCACTTTTACCCATCAAACAAACAGATTTGTTGGAATAGTTGAGAAAAAGTGAAACTGCTGGATGTGTTTTGCAGGAAATGTGTAAGTTTCAGTATCACAAGAAGACACTGTCCTGGCACAGACAGTTAAAAAACCATGACACTGACATTTTGCAGATACGTTTTTCCACCACATGACAGAGTTAGGATCACGGTTGTTATAATTCTGCATTTTTCTTCTTTTTGTTTACGATTTCAGATTTTTTTTGCTTTGTTTTTACAGCAGGTTTTTTGGTACTGAGAAGTAAGTTTGCATTACTTTTAGTGTTAGATTCAGTCTTTTTAGTTACATGGGCAGTTGTCAGGGGCAATATTCAAAACTGTCATAAAAAGCATTGTGTGATTAAAACCCAAAACACCACACCATTTCAAAAAAATCTATTCAATGAGGACAAATAGACAACCATCCTCGTAAAAAAAAAAAAAAGAAAAAAAAAAAGTGCACCTCAGTGTTAATCTGTCTGCCCACTGGCCGGAGAGTTAAAGAGATGATAACCAATGATATTTTCTCTATAATTTTACTTAACTTTACTCCTGTAAACTCACAAGGTAGTTGGCTGTTTTTGTAAAAAAGTGTTTTTAACCTCTTAATTTCATTTTGTTTATAAAATTGTTTACTACTATAACCTTGGGTGGGATCCCTTTGACAGTGATGAAAGACTGGTCACAAAATGCATCCCAAAATCAAATCTATTTATAATGGCATGTCTCATCTGCATATTCATATTATTGTAAGAATATAGATAATAATGGGGTTTAAATCTCATATAAAACTATGCAAACAATGAATGTTTTTTCCTTTCTACATCAACATTTCTCTGTTAAAGACCCCCAAGGTGACTAAACCAGGATAATAATGATATCAGTGGCAGTAGATTAAATTCAGCAACAGAGCAATATGTACCAAGGTAATCTTATTTTCTCCAGCTCAGCCTGCTTTTGTCTGTTTATGCTCGATTAAAATCATCATTTTCCTGAGTTTTCTTTCTATAAAAGATTTTTTTTTTTCTCCGTCATACAAATTCTGCAAAGGACTTTGTTGTTCATGTCGGGTTAAGACATTGAATTCTTTATTTTATCTTGATCTTGACTCTTTGTGTAATGTAACAATGTAATAATGTGACATTGGCAGGTTGAGATCTTTAAATTTCATGAAGCACCTTATGTTAAAGTTGCAGACGACAAAATACATTCTGTTCCTCATTCCTCCAAACAAAGGGAACAAGAAACTCTCACAGTTAAAATCTTGAACTCGTGCCATTGTTCGAAGCTTTCCAGGCTACAAAGTCAAACCCACGCTGCGTAAGAAACATTTACACTCACACTGGGTTATCGCAGTCCCTGTGGGCGCTCTGCACTCCGGCCCCACACGTCCTGGAGCAGGCCGACCACTCGCTCCACGATGCCCAGCCTCCGTTCACACTCTCTGGCTCGTATCCAACGGCAACACATTCTCCACTGATACACCACTGTAAAAATAAATAAAGTTCACATGCTGTAACTGTTTCCTTTCTCTCATGATTTAATAAGAAAAGAATCCAGCAGTGTCTCACTCAGCTGTGACCCAAACCTTTAAAAAGGTGTTAATCACTGTCGTAAATAAAGACCCCACATCATCTCTTCATTTTACAACAATTCTTTTTTAAACCTTTATTTGAAACTTCACATTGCGTTAATTTCCAGATGACTTAAAGGGTGACAAAACGTTTTCTTATTGAACAGTTTGGACTACTGGCTTTTCTATAAGAATACAAATCTAAAGCAAAACATTTTGATTTGATACCTCAGGCCCCGTTGACAGAACAATGTTTCCCCTGAAAATGCAGGAGCTATAGTGAAATAAGTCTATGTTTCCACGGAAACACTGTGGCACATTTAAGTATGTGTGCCAGGCCTGTAGTTGGTGATTTAGTAGAGGTGGGCTGTTGTTACTGCTGAAGTTGTCCAGTTAGTGCATAGAGATAGAATTGCAACAAAGAAAGTGTTATGTGCACGTACAAAGCAGGGCGTGACATTAGCATTTCCACCGAAAACTCTGACTTGCTGTTTACACGGCAACGGTGGCCGCAGCATTTCAGAAAATTTCATAAGTTTCTGTTTTCTGTCTGCTAAAACCCTGTTCCATTGTGAACTAGAGGTCGGTGGAGGTGTGTGGTGTACTGTTATTTATTTTTAGTCTTTACTCTATCCCTTTGGTACCCCTGTAGTAGCTTTACATGATTTCAAATCCAACATTTTCTCAGACTGCTGTTTTAGAAAATCCTTGTTTCAACCTCGGTCTGAGATGCTTCATTTTAGCTGCTGTCTTTTTAAGACTCCTCGCTCCAGAAACCCCCTCCCTTCTGATTGGCTGACTCTCTTCGGAGACCTTTGGGTCTTTCCAACATGTCATGAATTGGTTAGGAGATCCTTATGAGACAAACTCAATTTTTCAGCAAGTACTGTGAAGCTTTTGTGGAGATTTTGGTGCTATTTTCAGAACGAAGCATTTTGAGCAGTTTACTGACAGATTGTAGGATTTCCACAACAATTGAAAATGTAGAGGTTTGAAAATCTTCACAAATTTGGTTAGAACATCCAGGATCGCTACCTTATATTCATGGTTAGATACGGGGAAGCAGAATATTTCTTCATCTCTTTAAATAAGGATGAACCAGTATGTTGATCGCCGATATATTAGGGCCAATTTTTGGATTTTTCACTTGCATCAACATAGGCTGATTCATGGGTTGGCTCGCTGACATAGCTCTGTGTTGCTAGGAGACTGCAGAGTGCAGCAGCTTCAAAACTATATCAAAACACGTGTTTGATTAATCTGAACGACAATTAAGCAGTTCCAACTGTTTACAACATATTCTACCTAATTTTTTCATCGTGTTTAAGTATTAAATGAAGTTTGATAAATGTTCCTTAATTTAAAATTGAGATCCATAATATTTGTTTTCATTCTGTCATTTTTATGATGTAAATTGAGGGAGCAAAAGCAGAACCAGCCCCAAATATCGGCCCAAGAAGGTTGGCAGCCTGAATCAGTCATTGGTTAAGGGTGTTAAAAAATAAGTTTTGGTATTGGCCCTAAAAAATTCTGCATCAGTTGATCTTAGGTTGTCAAGAATAAAATCATTGACTCTTCCTCCACTGTCCCTGTTTCTTCTGTCTTTCCTGTCCATGAGATCAAGACTCACCTTGTCCTCTCCACAGTTGGTCCCGTCCACAGCTCCGTCCAGCTTTGAGTGGCAGGTTGTTCCTACAGTGCACCACAAAGTGCTGCACACGTTCTGGAGAAGCAGAAAAAGGACAAAACATGATTTTGTAATGAGAACACAAGGGAGACAAAAGACGACCTTGTGTGCTCATTGTAAAGACCTTGAAATGAATAACACAGTTTCTTTCCTTGAATGAGGCTGCTGTGGTATTTCATGGTTACACAGTGTTAGATGTAGTTAAGTCTTATTGTTCACAGTACATACCTGCTGTTACTCAAGGTTAATTCAGAGTATTTGTTTGGCTTAACTGCATAAATTCAGCTCTTACAAAGGCACGAACAATGTTCACGTATGATGGATGAAGTGCATCTGCATAATACATATCTTAATTCATGTTGCTGTGGTTTGACGTTTGTCGTGGTAGATATTTTCCATATCCAGAAAAACAAAACGAAACTGTGAATTGCTTGCTGAGGTGAACCTGATTTCTTTCCTAGCAAGTCTATTACTGATAACCCAAAGGCTGAGTGGTATCGATTCTCAGCGTAGAGATTCGCTTTCAGTGGGACTGCAAAGGTCACGATGACTCAAGATCACACTCCAGAGCAACGACTTCTAAAAATTGAATTTCATCTTCCGCCTGGTGGCTCATCCGTCCCTTCTGGGAGATTTATGTGGATTTCCCCTACCATCCTTCACCGGATGTTTCTCATGTAAGAACAAACAAATCAATGAAGAAAACTCCTAAATCCCCAAACATAAAGCGTATGAGGCAGCTTCAACAATCCCACACAGAGAAATCAGATGTTTTATAAACCATGTCCTCCTCCCCAGAGTGGAGACCAAAGGAGATCAACTAAAACTAATCTGACAGACGGTCAGAGCTACACATGGAAGTCGCTGAGATGTGGTAAATTTGGGGCAGCCAAGCACTTTTTCTTTTTTTACTTTTTAAAGTTATTATTTAGGCTTTTGGTGCCTTTCATCAGATCGGGCAGAAATTGAGTGAGAAGGGGGAGTGAAATATGAAAAAAAGCCTAAAGGTTGGACTCCTGCCCAGTTGTCAACCCTTGTGGGGCGTGCGACCGAGATCACGAGACTGAGCAAGAAATGACAAACTTTTAAATACTACATCCTCACGTTCTTGAACTAATGGCCTTGCTAAGTCACTTTTTTTTTTTGGAAAATGATGTTTTTGCCTAAGTCAGTGCTTTAGGATACTCCCCTCCCCTGGTAAAAAGGTTAATGTCCTTACTGAAAAGACAATGCTGTTTTTTTTTTCTTTTTTACCAATATCAGTTTTCTAATGGCCTTATTCAACCATGTTCTCTATTAGATTAAGCTCATTCTGTTTCCTGAAAAACTTGGAAATATGATTTAAAACATTAGTTTCAGAGGGCAATGATATGTTAACATTATCTTTTGCACAAAAAGTCCAAACATCGTGCAACACTTCAGAAGGAAAACACTTTTTAACTGATTTTGAAGTCATATCTTTTTAGCCATGAACAATGTTAGTACTACAATTGTTTTTATATAGCTTAAAAACAGGGGTGGGAGAAAAAAAATTCAATTCACATAAGCACCAGGATTTTTTGTTTGACGATTTCTATATATATATTTTGGGTCGAAATTGATTTATTTTTGAATATGTAAATGCTCCAATTTACTCTTCAAATCAGGCTTTTGAAATGTATTACTGCTAAATAAATCTCAAAAACTGAGTCATGTGATGTGAATTTTCGGGGGAAAATAACTAATTAAATGACTAAATAACTAATTGCTTAAACTCATGGCACAGCGAGGACTTTGTGTTCTAACTCTGAACTCATAAACTGAGGGTGTAACTGGACACAGAATCAGAACAAACTTTATCATCACTTTAACAAAGAAAACTCTTACAGCTTCTGTCCTGTTTGGTGAAAAACTTAAACAGACACTAAAGCGTTATTAACTCAAATCAGAGCAGTAAATGAATGATGTGTAATTGTGTATTTCGTGCCATCCCTGAATAAATCTGTACCAGATGGACTTTAATTATGCACTGATCCTATCCTGGTATCAGGTTTTGGTCTGATAAACACTATAAGTTTGACTGGACATTGTTGAATGGCCAATCCATGGGACGGATCTACTCAACCCAGCTCTATGTTCTTTGTCCAAAACAAACACCAATGATGTACACTTTAAAAATGTTACCTGTAGGAGGGAATTCAAAGATTATATTGTGGTATTTCTGAGGTATAGTAACTCCATGCTGGTAGTAACAGCTGGAGATTTTCTGTTGTTGTTATTTTTGTAAAAAATTACTGTGTGGTCATGTTGAAGTGGTGAGTCAGCAGGTCACACGCGAGCTGGGATATTGATCATAGTCATTCATGTGAGGTCAGCGGAGGTGAGAGGTTGAGACGGATCAGTTTCTGAACATTATTATTATTTAAATTGATTTTTAAATCCAATCTTTCCTATCTTTGTGGGGTTTTTTTGGTGAATATAGCACCAAGCCTCTCAGTGACCATAAAGGACAGTCACAGCACAGGATGTAATGTTTTAAGGAAAGATAGGGCTGGATTTTGTGTTATTGTTTCATCACCAGCAGCCTGTTGGTGTTGTTGGTGTGTGAACATCCTATAGTTGTTTTTACGCCCTGTGGGGTGCTTATAAAACCTGCACATGCTGTTACAAAATGTGTTTATGCTGCATAATGTTGCTCTTTTCAGGAAATGCACTGCTTGTGTAAAAATGTCTGTGTGTGGTCTGTGTGGCAGCCGGATGTATTCAACTGTTTAAAACTTCCTTTTATCAGATTCCAGTCATAACACAGAGTAAAATCCTTCAAAGCAGGACTGCCCAGGGTCAATTCTGTGAAAATAACCTAGAGCCAGAAGCTCTTATTGACATATTTATTAACTGTGGAAGCAACTTTAAATGCTCTATTTGATAACCATTTAGTTTTTGAGATTTCTGGAAATACCAGATGACCAGAGGTGCTCTGCAGTGTTATGTGCTGCATAAACATCAGCAAACGCCTCTGACCAATGATAATATTCTCATTTAGGGGTCGTTATGGGGTAAATATTTGGGGCATATTTGTTCCTATCTACAAGCTTTTGAGACATAATTTTTGTCCCTTAATAATTTGAAATAATATATTTTTCTTGACTGGTCTTGTGTATGTGGCTCATATTAAGTCTGAAAAGATCATTTTTACTGAAAATAGGACATAAACACTTGCTTAGATTCCAGTTTTTGCAGTTTATCTCCAACGTCTTTGCAGATCTCATCCTAAATTGTGGAAGTAACTATCAGACCTAATATCTAATCCTGCTCTAGTCAAACTTTTTACTGACTTTGAATCTTTGCTGTGGAGAGAAATAAAACCATTTTCTGAAGTGTTATTCTTGATTATGTCTGTCCCATGGTAGCTCCCAAACTTTGAAAAAATCAATTCTGCAGCTGGTGGTCTTGTTTTCTTTAGTGGCTGGAAACTCCACAGCGAATCATCAATTGGATCTTTAAGGAAAACCAACTGAAGACATTTTCTTTATATAACTTTTAAAAGTTCCGACTTTCACTCTGACTATTTCTGTTCCAAATGTTCAGACTCTTCAAATAAACGAGTCACCTCGGAGATTATAAAATAAGGTCACATACTGAGGGATTATTCTGCTGTTGTTCTGCTTCCACGACTCAGGATGTTGAAGGTTATTGGGGCCAAAAGCAGCAAATGATTCCATCTGAGTTTCAGTACATGAACAATAAAAGTATAGAACAAATTTGAACCTTTGTGCTGTAGCTGACCTCTAATGTGACCAGGGAACAAAGGAGAAATTGGTCCAAATATAAGAAAAGGATTGAGAATCAAGAAAAGCAATTTCACAGGCACATTCAGTGTATAGAGCTGCATGTCTGTTGTTCTCATTTTGTTGTATAGAGAAACTTACGTCCATGTCGTCGCAGAGCACTGACCCTGAACCGTACTGCAGCCGGCACTGATGGGCGGCACTGTATAGGACTCCAGGGAGCACCAAGTCCAGAGACAGTTTATCCTTCACCGGAGCATCGTCCAGGCACCAGCCCCAGCCCCGACTGTGAGGAGGAGAGGAGGCAAAATATTCAACATCTAGAAAGTCAGAGTTTTATCTTTAAAAAGCTGCTATAATGAAGTTTTATCACTGTGCAAATGACGGGGAGAGTTCATTTTAGAGATTTGTTAAGAACCCAAAGATAACACAATTTGCACCCACAAAGTACATGAAATCAACAACTACACCATCGTCATCGGTCTGATCCAGGATGGTGGTGAGGTTGCTTACAGACAGGAAGTGGAGCAGTTGGTCCTCTGGTGTGGTCAGAACAACCTGGAGCTGAACCCGCTCAAGACTGTGGCGATGACAGTGAACTTCAGAAGAAACCCCCCTCCACTCCCCCTTCTCACTATTCTCAACAACACCGTGTCTACTGTGGACACCTTCAGGTTCCTGGGATCCACCATCTCCCAGGATCTGAAGTGGACCCCCCCATAGACTCCATCAGGAAAAAGGCCCAGCAGAGGTTGTTCTTCCTCAGACAGCTCAGGAAGTTCAACCTGCCCCAGGAGCTGCCCATTATCTTCTACACCTCCATCATCCTGTCTGTTCTTTGCACCTCCATCTCTGTTTGGTTTCCCTCTGCCTCCAAACAAGACAAGCATAGACTACAACGAACTGTCAGGTCTGCAGAAAAGATCATTGGAGCCAGCCTGCCCTCCATCCAGGACCTGTACAGGTGCAGGACCAGGACCAGGAAGTGAGCTGGTAACATCTCTGAAGACCCTTCACACCCTGGACACTTTCTGTTTAAACTCCTTCCCTCTGATCGGCGTTACAGAGCACTGTACGCTAGGACATCCAGACACATGAACAGTTTCTTCCCACAGGCCGTCACACTGATGAACAGTTTAAAAAAAAAAAAAAAAATCATTACTGTCATCCTGATGTCAAGTCTCAGGCTCATGTACATTGTTGCACATTTTCTCCATTGCACATTTTAGAATCAGAATCAACTTTGATCGCCATGTATGCTTGAACATACAAGGAATTTGTTTTGGTATAATGTGCTCTCTTGTACAAGGTAGTGGTAAGGCATAAAAAGTAAAACAGTAATGAAAAAAATTTTGCATGAAGAGTGTTATCAACAACTATAAACACAAAAGAACAGCAAATAGACAAGACTAGTATTTACAATACGATAATAAAAATACGAATTCGAATACAAATACGATAATAGTGCAATAGTGAGTCGTGCAAGAGTGCAGGTATTAAATGAGGTAGTTTAACAAGTTGCAAAGTGTGCTAAATGAAACGATAGATAATAAAAAATGTACATTCTGCTGTTACATTAAATATCTATGTGTTTAATCACAGTACTGTTCCAGGTTCATTTTAATTGCACTATTTAATTTAAATGTGTATATATTTTTCCTTTTGGACAACATTTCTATATTTCTAATTTGTAGTTACTTAATATCTGTTTTTTATATATTTGATATTTATTGTTTATTCATACTTGTTTTTGTACAAGGAGAGCACAGTTGAAACCGAAGTCAATTTCCTTGAAATTGCTTCTTGAAGATACTTGGTGATAAAGCTGATTCTGATTCTGATTCTGACAACAGTGTGGTCAGACTGGCTCAGCCATCAAGAGCTACATCTTAGAAAGCCGACTGTGTGAAAGTAAGATTCTGGATACAAAAGGCTGAAATTAGCTTCTTCTTAAAGGTGTCAGGAGTTAGAGTCAAGCCGCCTTTGCTGCCGCGGCTCTGTAGATGCTGATGTCAGCTCCCTTTGTGCACTTAGACATCTCTGAGAGAAGATTCACAGCACTGCAGTGTTAAACTCTGCTGTGTAAATAAAGAAAGCTGCACTGACTGTCATAAATTGGTTGTGGCATTAGCTTCGACAATGTGTCCACTTCTCTCGCTTGTCAACGACCTCCAGAGGATGGAGCACAGCAAAGGGCATCACTTAATTCTCGGTTAAGTGGCTCATTATGTTCTTTCAATCACGGCCAATTACACTTCACTCTGCCAGTCACAGAGATTACGGACTCAGCGAGAAAGTAATACGCTGCAGACAGTTTTAACACCACTGAATTTCCTCATGTCGACAGCAGAAGAGCTGACTAACTTTATCTCGAGATCATCACATTAAGACGAAAATAGTCCAGAAATACAAACATTTAGAACTTAAATAAAAAGAGAAAGCAAAACTCATTTCCAGCTTTAAATCTCTTAAAGTTTGATAGATTACATCAGTCACCAAGAACAAAGATTAAATCCTGACATTCAGATTAATCATTCACTTTTTTCATGCTGTCAATTAGTTGGCGCTTGAACCTCTGTAATGAGAGCTTAGATGGGATCATGATGAGCCTCTGATCTTTTAATGAAAGTGAAATTTCTGAGATTAATTCTGATAGCATGCTACAGTCTCAGAGTTTAAAGTTGAGGAGCTGCACTAATCTGCACGCCACAAGAAAAAGGTTAATACATTTTTGACAGTATCAGGGATTTAAGTGAGAGTGTGATGACTGATAACAGCTTCATGACGTTAAATGAATCTCAAGAAAACGTGATTGTTCAGTAAGCGGTCGGATATTACTGCACTGAAACTTTTGTGGAGGAACAAAGGATGAAAGTACAAACTAAATGTGGTGACAGCGTTTGCTGGACATAAACATACGCATAAAGTCTGACCCAGCTTGGTAACATTTATTGACACTAAGATTGAACACCTGCACTGAGAAGAGGCAGCAAGAGTCTTCGTCATCGAAATCTTGCTCTTTGAAATAGTAAAAAATCATCCATGAGTGACATTTAGTATAAGAATACTAATATGTGATTACACTGCATCATCTTTTCTCCATCGGGAAGTTTTTGAGATATTCAACAGATGAAAAATCCAACACCAGTTTGCATTTTCTGTAATATTTTTGCATTTTTTGTAGTGATACAAGCTGCTGATTTGATATAGGATGGTTACAAAAAGCCCAGAGTTTATACAATATTTGCATGTACAGAGGATACAGAAGACATAACGCACTGATTTAAAATTCTTTGACTCATAGTGAAGTCTTGTTTTTGTTAGCTAGTTGCCAAATGTTGGACCTTTCAGTTTTCATAAGACAACGCTAAAAGCTTTAAGAAAAAAAAGTCAAAGTACAGACAATTTCAAGTGAGTTCTTGTCAAGTTTCGAGAACTTCTAACTTGTAAGAAGCAAAATCTGCCTCATGTTTGCAGATATTTCTGCAAAATAAACACCATCAGTTTATGTTCATCGTATTTCCGTATCTGTAAACAGAATTTAAGTTTGTCTATTTCCGATTGAGCTTAGTTCTATGTAATAATAAGATACACAGATGCTTCACTTTGGTTCACTTCAGCAACAACCAAATGTTTTGGTAATTTACTTGAAATGAACAGGTCTTATGTTTGTAGAAAAAGAAACAAGAAAGAAAAGAAAGAGAACAGTGCGCAGACCAAAAAGTTAGATTCATAAAATTGATTCATGCTGACCCACAGAAGAAAAAAAAGCCGTGCAGGCTTTCATCAGCATCTTAACAAGGCTCGATGAAACACTCTGATGCAGGTTTGTAGAAATAAAAGTGAAGAATTTGTCAGGTCTGTCCTCACAAGGAGAAAAAACTTTTTTAGAAATGCATTTTATCATTTCCCTGCATCCAAAAATCATCTTTCATCCCATAGAGTTGGGAAGTTTTGTTCCTCAAATTGAATCTTATAGTGATAAAGCAAAACTCTCTTAGCTGCACCTGCTTGCACCAATCCATTCATCACTGATTAAAGAAGAAATTTTATTATGAAATGAGTTGTGTTTTTGTGTGTTTTTGCTCTCCATAAAGGCTGCAAACACCAAATCTGTCCGAGGCTTACATGATAGTTTTGCTGTTGGGTTGTGAACAATTGGCCAATATTGTTTTTTAATGAATAAAATACAGATAAGAGCAGTTACAGTGCATCAAAGCAATAAAATAATGATCTGAAAGGGGCTAAAAAGTGTCATGAGGGTAGCTGTGTTAAGCTCCTGTAAGGTTAAAGGGCTGCTCCGTAAAAATAATGTGCTCAGTCTTTAGATTTGTTTGCTGTGGCTTTGTTTATGATGAAACATAATTACACTTTACTCTCTTGAGGGCAAAGAGCCAAATCAGATTTAGAGTTTTTGAGGCTTTTGTTGTGTTTGTAACAACAGCATCATTAATCTGAGATAACCTCTCTCTGTCTCCTGAACAGCACCAATTAAAATGTTCACCATGAGTGACTCTGCACTGAAAACACCACTGAGGCCAAATCAGGGTTTTTCTGCAGCTTTTGTCAGAGCCGACGTTCCCGGAAGTGTTTACGCATTTCAATTAACTCTTTCCAGATTCATCTGACTTCAAAGCAAATAAAGGATCAATATAATGTTACATATGAGAAATCTTCAGGCTGTCGCTCTTCACAGCAATTCAGCTAACTTGAAACAAATGTGATGAATCTTTTCTTTGACCTGCACTTTTTGACCTCTCAGGAATTTTTCTCTGGACATTAAAGAGAGGCCGTGTCTTTGAGAGGTCCGTCTATGTGATAATATCTAAACCACTCAGCTGAGGGTGACCTTCCACATTCCACATAAAACAACACCTACGGACAAAGTCTGTGACACAGCGTGAGCAGACTGAAGCGGCGCACAAAGAGAGGCTTGTCCTGCAGCCGGAGAAGGAGGTAAAACAGCGGAAATGGTGGAAAATAGCAGCACTTAGGGGACAGAGATGGAGAGATTACGATCAGTGTTGGAGTGTCGTTTGAAGAGAACGATGAGGTTAGCTGTTTGTGCAGATCAAAGAAGAGATGCTGAAAAGAAGAAGCAAAACAGGGACCAAGTGTTGTTTGTTGACCTCACCTCTGGTCCTGTTACAGGTCATGTTGCCTGGATCGAATTTTTTTTTTTTTTTTTTTTTTTGAAATACAGACCATTATATACCGGGCCAGAAACAGGTTAACACTCTCTGTTGTCAATTTCAGAGCCATGATTGCTTTGAAATACCACCTTCAAAAGTATGTTTATGTAAGGAAAGTCTGAGTCATCTTACTTGAATTATAATTTTGACTCTTGTGCTGAATTTAGTGAATTTAGAAAATATCTTTCCCTTTTTTATCTTCAACTTGTAGCTTAGCTTATTTCAGGGGTTCCCAAAGTGAGGTTCGGGACCCCCAGGAGGGTCGTGAGACGCTGAAGGGGGGGGTCGTGAGATGATTTCAGTTTAGAGGGAATATCCGCAGCTATCCCAGACCACAACTAAGGTACTAACGCTGTTTGGCTCAACATACCTGTGTAAAAAGACTTTCTCTGCACTGACATTTATTAAAAATAATATAATATATATCGTGTGTGAACATGGAGGATGATCTCCGAGTGGCCGTCTCCAAATTTAAACCCAGAATGGACTTGCTGTGCTTCACGCATAATGCCCATCTATTTTGTTAGGTGAGATAAACACTGAAACATACATCCCAAAAAGTTCACTTGCACTGCAACAATGTTCACGTTTATGCAGAGCTACAGTTTATGATTATTACTTGAACTGAATTATTCTTTTTCTAATGTGGAAATGAGAGTATTGTACCAAAGTTGAGTTTGCACACGACTGCAATAATGTTCGTTCACAAATTACAGAGAAATAACTTTGACATATTCTGCTTTTATTTCATATTAAACTGTTACATGTAAAATCATAACACGGTTCTCACGCTGTTGCTCTTTTTTGTGTTGTCATAATGCCCATGTTTGGACACCCTTATTAGTGCATGTGTCCTACGCGCACATTTTCTTATGCTTCAGTCATCTCTGGGGATAGTGGGGGTCACTGGTCTCAGCCACCTTTGTTTTGGGGGTTACGGGCTAAAAAGTTTGGGGACCCCTGGCTTATTTGACGTGTTTGAATGTATCACCTGCATTTAATAATATTAACTATTATAGAACAAGTTTTAGTTTAAAATAATTGAAAGTGAAAACATTTTATACACAAAACTGGGGGAAATACGGATAGCCACTGGTCATTAGCACACAGACCAGGGCCCTCAGTCATGAAGGACGCCCCCCGCAACATCTCCACGTAGGCAGCTGCTGTTTGATGCCCCAGCACACAACAATCCGGTAGAATATTTTTGGGTCTACCACTTGACTTTTTTGTTCCAAAACCCTCAGGATCTTGGAAAGACTGTAAAATTGAGAGTCCTTGCTAATGCAGCTCAACAATCTGACCACGTTCAAAGAGAGAAAGCTTTTTAGACTTTACCATCAGGAGGTCATGACAGTGTGAATACCTGGCAGAAAATGACTTTCATGAACATTTTTGTGCACATTATGTCTTTTAAAGACTGTGGTCTTAACTTTGACCAGCTGATGAACAGACCATTTCCATTTAACCCTGTGGTGCATAGTGGTCACTACAGTGGACACCTATTTAAAACTTATTCACTCCTAAATTCAGTGGTTCATGTGGTGGAAATTCATATTAGCCTGTGTCAGGATATTTTTATTCTTCTTAGGGCCTGAAAAAATGTTTTCAATTCTTTTTCCAACCATATATATATATTTTTAAAAAGTTATAGACAAACATTTGAGGGTATAACAGCATAATAACTATAACTTATTCAGTGTTAAAATGGATGAAAGAGAGTTAAAATGTTTCGCAAAGCATTAAGAAAAGATTATTCATGAAATTACCAAAAAAAGAAAAGAAGTCAAACAAAAAAAAAAAAGTCATATGTAATAGTCACATAGTCACGCTCGGTTACAAATATTTGGGGAAAAAAAGAAAACTTTTTTCATGCTTTAAGACAAATAAAAACACTCAAGGGAAAAATCCTGACACTGACTTTTTTAATTAATTCATCAGAGGTTTAATTGTTGTTTTTAATAAATTACTTACTTGATTTTTTTTTCTCACTTCCATTTCTTCTTTTTACATTTTGAAACTTTACCAAGAACCGTTTTAAGATCAAATAGAGCACATATACATTTTTCAACTGTTCTTAAGATTTTAATCAAAAGTGTTTTTCAAGCTTGAGAAATAGTCCAATAGTCTGCACTTACAGTAAACTGTGCTCTCTGGCTCTTGACCATTAAAGGCACTTTTGCACTAAATGTCACACACACCCACTCACACCACTTTTGTACACTGATGGCTGAAGCTGCTCGGTAAAATGCCATAACTATTAACCGTGTCCTTCTTTGAAGCCATATTTTCATGCACTTCTGTCTGTATTGGTCATGACAACAATTAGAGAGAGAAGTAGAGGAAATGAGGAGGGTAGAGAGACAAGAAGATGAGCAGCAATTGGTCAAGGTCGAAGTCAAACGAGGACTTTAGCCTCTGGATATGAGGCGTTCACTGATTGCTCGGCCAACGTGGCTCCTGTGTTGACAGAATTAATATCTTCTATAACAAGAAGCTTGAGGTTTAGTGTCTTCCCTGAGGACACTTGGGCATTTTTCGGCATCTTTCAGACTGAGAGATGAGCAACTTTTCCACTTTTTCTCTCATATCTAGGGTTCCCTTTTCTGCAGCGCTCTATTACACTTGACTTGAGGCACATTCACATGTAATTCTTAAGAAATGTTGGTTTAATTATCTTAAAATAAGACATTTCTCTGGACTTGTCATGTGCACTTGGCTCATATGAAGTCTCATTAGACAATTTCTACAAAAATAAGACACTAAGACTTGATTGAAATTTAGTTTTTTGCAATGTAAGAAACTTTTTTAGCCAAGGTTTGGTTTCAGTGCTTCACAACAGAAGTGCTGCAACTTTATATGAAGCAGCTGACTTCTCAAATTGTTTGCAGATGTGTTACGGTGAGTTTTCCTGAGAAAAATGCACATTTCAAAGCCACTTCATCAAATCACCTGTCAGCAGGTTGGTCCATTTCTTCCGAGGAGCTCTTACTGTCCGACAACTGGGTCCATATGTGAAGGATCTGAATCGTATTTCACGGTCTGCTGTGATATCTGGACCAGATATTTCAAATAACCCAGAAGCAAACTTCCCATGACTCTGGTATTATTTCACAAAACTGAATTTTCCACCTGTCAAACTTTTTGTTCCACGGAAAAATCAAATTAAAGTCTTGTAAAAGAATTAGAGTCACAGCTGCACTTCAGGTCCACTGCCAACACAGACGGCCAGCAAACACTCAGTACAGTCCGGACCAGACTGATATACAACAATGTGTACAAAGTGCTGACCCGGCTCTCTGTCTCCTTTGTAATTACTGCACTTTACACACACACATACACACACATCTCCTTGCACACAGAGCAGTAGCCTTTGTGAAGCGAACTCCCACAAGTGTAAATATCGCCCTTGGCTCTTTTTTTTCCCCCCAAAGAAATCAGGGAGCTACAATGCTGTCGAGGAGCCGAACACCCACTGAATGGATTCCAGATGCTTGGCGCTGAAAACTGGGGCAACTGTAGTGAACTATTTCAGACATTTAGCAACACGTCATGTCGGAGCCAGAACCACATACCACATAGAACCACATAGGGAGTCTTTGACAGCAGCAGCTGAGTGTATGGATGAGTGACATTTGCATGCTCTGCTGCTCTGGGTGGATAAATAGACACATATACAGTATCAGGGTGTATTTATATCTGTAATGTAATGTCAGTACAGAGAGTGAGGAACATGAAACATAGACTGTAAATACATCTTCATCCTCCAGTTGCTATGGGTCACCATGTTTATACCACATAGGTGAAAAAAGAGGGACATTGACTCGACTCTGATTAGTCTGAAGAGCATGTGATTACAACAGCAAAGGCTGTGTTGGTGTGATCGGGTTGGCAGTGACAAGGAGATACAGCTGTCAAAGCTCATTCCCAAACAGAACGATTTATCTTCGAAATCCAAATGTGAGACTTCTTAACTTATAACTTTCCAGCATTTTCTTGCCCCTGATACCAACCAGAGTTTCAACAGATGCAATTCTTGGTTTTGCAGGTAGGCCCGTCACAATAATCAATAAATCAATTAATTGCACAATAATTAAAAATGAGCTCTATATGTTTTTTATTCACCAAAGACGCTGGATAGTGAGTTAACTTTGCTGTATCACTGTGAGGTTTTTTTTTCTTTTCAGCAACAAGGCCTGTTTTATATATTGCATTTGGTTTTGTGCAGTTTTAATTCAAGTGCATTTGTTCACAGAGACTGACAGTCCATTTTATTAATTTTTTTTGGTTGTGTTGATTATTTATTTTGGGTATTAACAATGTCTTTTTTCATAATATAATTCCAAGTTTGAATATTCTTCAGAAATAAAAGGTTATTTATCTTTAGAAGGGTGTACTTGCACTATTATACCATTATTATTTTATTAGTTGAAAATGGTATCAAAATTGCAATATTATTGTTTATCACAATAGTTTCTGGGACAATTTATCGTCCAGCGAATTTTGTTATCGTGACATGTCTACTAAAGAGGTCAGAAAGTTAAGCTGAACACCTTTTCGTTTGGTGTTTGAATAATGACGAATAGTAAAAAATACTTCTTCAAAACTGAGCAACTACAAAAGTAAATATTAGACACTTACACAACTATTTCATGTTTTTTTGCTTTTCATTGAAGTGTTCACATTGCCTTAAACTTGCAACTTCTACTAAGTTAAATCATCACAATCTGGAAAGTAAGATTGAAAGTAATCAATCCAGTGAGCTGCGAGTCAGAAACACAGGAAAAATGTCAGTTGTCAAACTACTCATATCATGTTTCTATCACCACGCATGTTGTCACTAACTGTGCTGTACAGCTGCAGTGAGGCAAGATGGGAAACCAAGTGTTTGAACAGCAGGACTTACTGTGGATAACGGCTAAAGCATAAATCTGCATCAGCCTCTGTGAGTGAAGTACACTGTATGTTTTAGGATGTTGTATTGTATAATGTATTTCCATGTGGCTGTTGGATTGTTTTCATGTTCTGGTTTACTTCCCACAATGTCGAAGTTGAAGCATAGACTGTATAAAACATGAACGCAGTCTCCGTGACGTCACCCGTCTGTTACTGCAGCTCCGTTTTGAAGCTACATGGCGGGCACGGCATATTGGAATTGGGACGAGTGCCCAAACTCACAGCTATTTGGCGCCCGTCAGTCACGTGATCTGAGCTTTGGCTCTGATTGGGTAAGCTCTCGATCCTGATATCTTCCAAACGGCCGAGTTAGAAAAAAATTCACCCCCCTCACAGTGTGTGCCATTGGCGAAATGAACGATCCAGACAGGAGACAGAGTTTGTACCAGGCTTTAAATACACTAATTTCGGCTCTGAAAACGACCTTTTTGCTGTTCATTTGTACGTGACTTCCGGTACTTCCTGAGCCAGCCCCAAGTGGTCACTGGAGGAGCAGCAGCTTTTTCGCACTTCCGTGTTGTCTCATTTTTTCAGACCAGAGGTTGCCGCTTGCGTTGAAGCCAAAGAGTTGTTAACGATATGCTTTTCCCTCTAGTTAAACTGTATGTCCCTGCAGAGTTACCCTAGGCTGCTGTAAAGTCGATGTTATTGCTGTAACGTGACTGACTCTGCTCATGTGTCCTGAAATTAAGCTCGGTGTGGCTGCTGTTCCACATCAATTACCTTAATTTATGTGACAACTTTACAAGGTTAGATGAACTCAAAGTGCTTGCTTCTACTAATGCATTAAAGTTTGGCAGCATTTTTCACTCAATGACTGGATGTAGACATAGAGTGAAATACTGATCCAGGAGCATGGGTGGCCTGGTGGTCTGGGTTTACGCTCAAGCAGCCGAGGTGTGGATTTGGCCTGGGGCTGCTTTTCTGCATATTCTTGCCCTGTTTCCTGTTCTGTCTGCTGTTCCTCTCTCCCAAATAAATGCACATAAACCCCTAAAGAATAAATTGAAATGCCAATCTATTGAAAAAATGCATGATACTAGGGATTGTTACAAACATAAAAAAAACAAAGAGAAAAACACAAAAGAATGTTATCTTAGTGCAGATTGGCTGTGATTTAACATGATAAAAGGTTAAAATTGTGCATTTAAATTGGTCAAATAAAGAGCTGGAGAAATATTTCTCATTGCTGCTAAGAAAGCTATCACCCATAAATGGTTACAGGTATGTTACGCCACATTATGTAAGAACGCCGCATTATGTAATAATGTAATACATTTTGACTTTATCCTGTAATAACGGCGCATTTTGTAAAAAAATTCTTGAATGCAATGTAATAAATTTTACCACATTATGTACTAATTTCTTAAATATTGCATTTGTTATTACAAAATGCAGGTGTTGCATTTTTTTTCTCTGTGAACTTTAAAAAACAATCTCTGTGAATTCAGTTATATTTGACTTAGATTTGACCAATGAATGATCTTGCTACTTTTTAAAATTGATTTATGTTTACGATTCATGCTGGTTTGCTGGTAGTCAATGGAATTCTCAAGGAAAGTTGATTTATTTTTTTTCTAATTAAGAAATCAGTTTTGGTAGTTTATTACATAGTGCACTAAATTCTTACATATTCTAGGAAAAAAAGTGCATCACCTGCATTTTGTAATAACCAATGCAATATGTAAGAAATTATTACATAATGCGGTAAAATTTATTACATATTGCGTTCAAGAATTTTATGACAAAATGTGCCGTTATTAAAAAATAAAGTCAAAATTTATGACATTATTACATAATGCGGCGTAAAAAGGTAGAAGCACCCACAATACAAAATTGGATAGAAATCATAAAAGAAATTCATGAAATGGAAAAAATGATTTTTTTTAATCAAGATTAAGAAGAGATTTGTATATTTCAAGATGGGAAAAATGGACACTTTATTTTTTGGAATAGTTGATGTGGATGGTGTCTGCTCCTCATTACAACTGATTAAAACAGAACCATTCAACATTTCATTAAAACATTATTTTATGAAAATACTGTACAAAACCTATAACTTTAACACTTCCCAGCAACTGATCTGGCAACATTTTGATGTTATTTGTCTTGTATTTGTTTTTGTATTTATTTATGTTTGTTTTTCTCTGTCTTCGCTATTTTTAAATGAAAAATGGAAATAAACTCTAAGTGTTAAAAAAGAGAAGAGGTGCAGCTGTAGCAGCTCAGAAAACCCTAAAACATCAGTGTTGTTTATAAAACTGCCACAGCGTTTGAGTGCAAAGCTGTTTCTACCCTCAGGGCCAGGACATCGTAAAAATTTAACAAAGTGAAGGAATCTGAAAAGCAAACAGCAACAGTTGCTCCAGGATGTGAATGTCTGAGAAGCCTGACTTTACAAGCAACAGTCTTAATATCTTACATAATAAGACATTTTATTCCTGACCTGTCAGCCACCACAAAACAAATAGATTTAAATCTCCAGTGAGGACTTTTCTCCTTGTTATAGAACAGACATGAATTCATAAAGATTTCTTCCACTGTCGGAGAGAAGTTTCATACCAGTAATTATCCTTCACAGCTGTCAGCCCTGCTGCAGGTAAGGTCTCAGATGAGGCAATTAAAGGTATTTTGAAATGCAGATCAGACATTGAAGCAAAAGAAGGATGATGTTTTCCTCCATGAATTATATCTTACGTTTACAAAAGATGTCACACTTTGTTCTGAAAGTTCATCTCAGGAGTTTCATTAACTTTTAAACAGCACATTCTCAATTCAAGCTCCAGGACTAGATCCATAAAGAAAAGTTTTTTGATAGAAATTAGAAATGAAAATATTTTGAAGGATTGCTCACATCATATGCACCAAAACAGTCAAATGTACGTCTGAAAACATCATCTGTACAACCGTCTGTTACGTCCCTGAATGAAAGCTTAGGTTTCATTAACTTACATCTTCTGAACTTTTGCACATTCTTGCACTGGAAACAACACAGGTGTGTCCAAACTAAGGCCCAAGGGTTAATTGTGGCCCGCCGTCTAGTTTCATGCAACCCCCAGCTTTCATCTTACTATGCATTAATTTTGTCACTCACATTAATCATGCTCTACTTGTTTATATTTACAGTTTCTGTGAGGCTAAAGCTCAACAACTCTTACAGCTGACATGTTTAACTGCATTTGGTGTAATGCAAAAATGTGCTGTGTGATTTGTTGAAAATTAAAAAAAAATGAATAAACAAAGAAATGAATAGGACACATGACTGATTTAAAGTTGTGAAATGTTGAAGAAAAGACAATAGCTGATGCATAAAATGGTTCAGAATGCAGGATCAGAGATATTTTAGGGTTAAAAATGATTTATTATTGTCTCATAAACAAACCTGATTAAGTCCAGATCCTGATCCTGCCATGAAAAATTATGACATATTTTCCCCAGGTTTGGTTTTATCTCATAAGTCTACATTAATAGCACAAGGATGTTTGACTAAACTAATGGCGCTTTTCCACTATACAATTCCAGCCCCACTCAACTCGACTCTACATGGTTTGGTTACCTTTTCCACTAGCCCGACTACAGACTTACGGTGGGCTTGGATCTTATAACACAGCTGCGCTAAAGTGCTGCACGGAAGTGCGTGCATGTCATCTATAACGTGACACAAACATAAGTTTGTACCAACATATGTGCCACTGTGGTCTTTAAAGGAAAAAAAAGCTTTCAAAAGATTTTATTAAAGTAATACAGCGGCTCAATGTCGGGCGTCATGACAACAGAGGTAAACAACAGCCTCGTGCTGCTGCACGCGGAGGAAAACGAAGGAGCTGCTTCCTGACGTCAACTCTTCCCTGGATCCAGTGAGATCCCTTTAATTTTTGATTTTTGGGCCTGGTATACCAGAGATTTTTTGTTGATCAATAATTCTTCTTTGAACTGGTTTTCCTTTTGGGTTCCCTGTGGATTAATGGACTGATTGGTGCGTAAAGACTCTCGTGGCAGACAGATCGCTCCTGCGCTGACGAACTTTGATTTAATTTAAAAGACTCTTTAACCTGAACTATCTTTGCTGTTAACTTCTTTTCCATTTAAAAAGGACTTTTTACTTATTTAGGAATCATGAAGGTGTATTTTAGGGCTGTATTTTGTCTTCATTCAGTCTGGTTCTGTGCTGTCGGGTTTAAATGTCATCGAAAACCTGTCGCTGACTTATTCGTTTGCCTCTTGTAAGTGATTTGTACAGAGTCAGAAGCTTCAGAGACGACATTCTCTGACCAATGAGTGACCGGCAGTCTGTTGACATCACCTTTTAGCATCGGCTTAGCTTGCTTGGAACCAGGGTAGAGTAGATACTAAAAACTGGTGCCTGACGCGTAGTACCGCGCCTGTGGAATCGCAACACAAACCGAGTAGAGGCGAGTAGAGTCGAGTAGAGTAGGGCTAAGACGGGTAAGTGGAAAAGGGCCATAAGAGACTTAAAAAAAAAAAATTCTGAAATTATTTTAAAGAAATAGTTTTCAAATAGAGCACTCATTTGCTACTTTTGCTGTTAATAGACGTCAGTAAGAGCCGTTGGCCCTTGGTCATTTTCACAGTATACATTACGTCTCTTTTGGAATAAGTCTGGACACCCTGCACTACACTCACCTGCTTTTATTAGCTAATATGCTCTTTGAGGCACACTTTACCCAAAAGTTTCAACTTTTTTGGACCCTAACAAACAAACTCAGGCACAAATCAGTTAAGAGTGTGTTGTTGTGTTTCACTCACTCCAGAAAGCGGGTGATGTACTGGCGGCTGCAGCGCGACCACTTGGGCAGAGAGGTGCCGTACAGGAGCTGTGGAGACATGACGAAAGGTCGTTTCCCAATGGGTTCACAGTCATTACCGTTGCCATCATGCTGAATCCCAAAGCTGCGACATAAAAGCAAATCCAGCACAGAGAGAAATTTCAGTGAGTGGGCATGTTATTGAACAGGTACGTCATGGTAAACAAACAAAAACAACAGTCTGTCTTTGAGCAGAATGTGCTGCACTAACTTCAAGGAAACATCTTTTTCTATGCGTGGGTAGCAACACTGAAAACAGGCAGGATAACGTGTGTGCAGCAGTGATAAAGGAAAACAAAGGTAAATGCTGCTGTCAAACGTGAGCATCAGCTCTGTTCAGCTAATTGCTCAACCCTGATGTTAAACACCTGCTTCCTCTCTGGCAGAAAGCATTCACGAGAATGTTCTTTTTTTCAATTGAAGCTTTATGCTGGAATAAAAAGCCCCTAATCAAGGTCTCCGCCTGGCGCAGTGAAAAATGCTTTTCATCATTTGTTCTTTATTAACACATTACAGGAAATTACTGAGGGCTAAACCGAGGCCTTGCAGGCAATTTTGAAAAGAAGTATTGCACAAGCAAAGCCAGGGTTTGCATATTTATTCTGCTTCCTGGAAGTTGGAAAGAAATAAATTGGATTATGCTTTATTGTTGTTTGGATTAAAGCTTGAAAGAAAAGTTGTGATGGAACACTGAACTTCCAGATGAAGCCTGTATTGATTATAACTGTATGAGCTGGGACTTCACTTATTTTTGTTTGGCATCAAAGCAGCAAATCTCACTGATTTTAGTTTGCATGGATGGTGTAGTTCAGTAGGCTTAAACTAGTAATGTTAGTAAATCCTTGTTCTATCCTATCAGTGCTCATTTACCAACTCCAACCTCACCAAGTAAAGCAAATTTAACCTGGCTCTTCATTTTATTGATAGATTTTCAGATTTGAACAGATCAATGCAGGATAACTGCTGCATGTGAATGAACGTTATCACAAAAAGATTAGCCCATGTTTTAGCCTGTGCTCTATCACTCTCCTGTTTAGCTTTCTTCAGCTCTGACCTCCTTTAGCTTTTTGTCAGTGCAGCTATAGCAATGATTCCCAACCTGTGGTCCGTGGCCCCCTAGTGGGGCGCGGAGATATTGCAAGTGGGCCGCCAAATCATTTTCAAAATAGTCTGAGTTTTAATGAAGGGCAATTATATAAAGATACAAATGTACAGAATAATGTTTAAATATTAAAACTTGGTTACATTTGTAAGGATATTCAACATGTTCAATCGTTTGTATAGAAGAAAAGTCCTTGAAGAGGGCAAGTTAAAGCCCAACATGTAACATGACCCCAAATTTAACAAAACCCTGAAATTTGATTAAACAAATATTGTATATCCCAAGACTATAATCACTGACCCAACATTTAACAAGTTGTTATATCGTGGGCAAATGACTATCACCTTCTGGGCTCAGCATCTGTTACATCATTGACCAGTTATCACATTTTGGGTTTTATTACATTTTTTTTCTTACATTTTGGGTCTTTGTTACAAATCAAGCGCTAACAAGGCACTATACAGCCCCCATAATTATATGGTCAGAGGTGGGCCACGAAAAATTTTTGAGACTTAAAAGTGGGCCCTGAATTGAAAAAGGTTGGGAACCACTGAGCTATAGTATCCACCATTACTACAACATAAATCCAAGAAATCAGTTTCTTCAGGGAAAAGGACACATCAAACTTTTTACAACTCAACTTTGCTGTGTTGTCAAATAGACGTTTGATCCACCTCCCGGAAATGGATTTATGTTTCCCAGGAAATTCCAACACTTAGGCTACTTTTACACACAGATGATCAAAACTGTGGACACAAAAGTGCCGTTAAAGTGGCGTATTGTCTTCAAGTTTTCTTCGTGTTTAGACGAGCGTCTTCAGGAGATGCAATAGTGGGTGAAATTCGATGCCAGGCCGCCAGGTGGCGCTGTGGTAGAACGCCAGCATACGCCTATATAAGAACGCGCATGCGTGAAATAGTTACACGCCTTTGTTCATCGGAGATATCTGTGAAATATCTGTACAGTTGCTGAAACGACTCTTGTATGTTGACCAGAGCGGCTGGAACAGCTTGGAGATCTGTGGGATCGAGGTAGTCAGACATGTTTATTTACTTTGTTTGACCGGCACTGTGTGTGAGTGTGACCTCTAAGAGTATGCGACGTAACGTATTTTGCATCTTTTGCGACTGTCGCTACCTGATCCGTCCGGGCAACCTGATCCGTTCTGCGCGTGTACCGAGCGCGTCCACATCCGCTCGTCAGTTTAACAACCCATTTTACGTCAGCAACACATCAGCAAATTAACCCTAATTTACCCTTTTAACCCTAACCCCATCTCTTACCCTAAACCTAACCCTAACCCAAAGAAATTAATTTTAAAGACTGTTTTGGCTGTATCAACATGCGACACATGACTAGATTCGATCAACGCACAGGCGCAGAACGGATCAGGTTACCCGGATGGACCATTGACTGTATATAGAATGGACAGCGTGCTTCCGCCTTTCACCGTTCTTCGATTTTGAAGCCAAAAAAACCCGTTTCTCTAGCTGCCATTGTGCAGCCAGAGTCTGCGCAGTAGAGAATTTCCGGTGGAGCCAAGTAAAAAAGAGAAATAAAAATATTTATTTCTCCTTCTTCAGAGGGTTAAGTCTCCTTTTGGCTCTTTCCCGAAGTTTCTTATATCCCCGATAAAAAGTACTCACGAACGGAAGCCTTCAACTATCGTAAAACGAAACTTATATCGCGGTTTTTAGCGTCCAATAACTAATGAGAAACTAACTTCTCAGAAAAAACAACACCTGAACACAATGCAGCCAAATGACATCGTCATACCACCTTAGCGTAAAGATGAGAGAAACGTTTCTACGAGGTATCGTAATTTTTTTAAGTTTTCCCGGCTCATATCTGGAATACATGGGGAGGCGGGGCTTATGACCTATACTGCAGCCAGACACCAGGGGGTGGGGCTTATGACCTATACTGCAGCCAGACACCAGGGGGCGGGGCATCTGCCGGAGGCTTCAGTTTGAGCCGGACATCGTTACGTCCACTCATTATACAGTCTATGGGATGGACCAGGTAGCGACAGCGTCTTCTGCCGTTTAGACGGGGGTGTAACCACAAAACTCTCCACTCTGGAGGGAGTCTTGAGATTCTTGCAGATTCTCCCCCCTGCGGCACAGTCGCCGCGTAAACAAAAGGCCCTTCTGACAAAATATTATGTCGGATTCACCCGCAATCGTCTCTGTGTAAACGGGGCCTTATTTTTGTGCTGATAATCTCATTTTAAATCCTATAAAAGTGAGATATTTCAAGTCCTCACAGCTCATGTTGACAGATTAAAAACAGAGGCTGAACTGAAGGAGGTTGTACAAATCCATACATGTCTCCCTTTACATCTTCACACCTGAATGCTGACAGTGTTAATCCACTGTTGCAGCTTCAGTGATTTCATTCTTTTTTGAAAACATCTTAGAAATCGATATACACGGGGGGGTTGATGTCGATCCAGCACCTGCTCATGCGTTCAGCTCTGCTTGAAAGAAACCTGAACGTACAGTATGAGGAGCAGCTGTTGAACAAAGAAGAGGTTTACGAATCAGATGGTTTTCAAATACCACAACACGAACAAAGTTAATAACCGTGGTGTTTTCTTTTGACCACAGTGTCCTCCAATTAGTCTGAGATTCATGTGGCTGTAATTGGAAAGGCTGTGTTGGTACGAACGGGTCGATGGAGTGAAGGTGATTTAGACTTAGCTGTCAAAGCTCATTCGCTTGTGAAGGTTTGTGTTTCAGTAATGTGCTGACAGATGTAATTAATTTCTTTTCCTTCATTATAAAGCGCAACGTATCTGATGAGAGTCACGATTCACATTCATTGTTGATTCACCTTCAAAAACAAGCAGCTCTTTAAAACTAGGAAATCACTCGGCATTCGTTTTCGAAGCACACTCCCATGATATATGTTTTTCTTTTAAATTCAGACTGATAACATTAAAACAGATCGGACTGTAGAAGTGACTCATAGTTTTAAGGGTGATCTAACTGAAGACGGTTCGAGGTTTCTCCTGCTGCAACAGAAATCAAACCAACGAGACAAATTAAAGTGACGTCGTGATTGCACCAAATCTAAAGATCGTAACCTCTTTGTCTCAGATAACGAGCGTGACATTTGCTGAGTGTATTCACATCCACGTGCAGACAAAAAGGTTAAAACGGCACTTACTCTGCCTTTCTTAATAATCATATGTAGGACTCTCATAACACGTCTTAGAAAACACAACAGATTTAAATGAAAGTATATAAACTAGGGTTGAATGATTTGCAAAAATAATCTAATTGTGATAATTTTCCCAATATTGCTATTGCGATTTGTTGTGCCATTATTTTTGGGTGCCCATCTTATAAATGGTTGATATCCAATTATTATTTATGGAAGGGGATATTTTTTCATCTTTAGTCTTGTTTTGAATTAGAAAAACACAAATGTAAGTGCAAAAAGATTCACTAAAGACACTGTTTACAAATATAAGTATGAATATCTTTGGTCACTCATTTCTGAAACCAAGATATTGTTTGATTTATTATACATAGAATTAATTATTCCAATCCTTTACTTTTGAAATGTTGATGATCATGGCTTACAGATAAGGAAAATCCAAAATTTAGTGTCTCAGAAAAGAAGAACGTTACAAAAGATCAATAAAGAACAAAAAGGATGTGTTGAGCAGAAATGTCAGGCCTCTGAAAAGTTAAGCTTCTTTCTGGCTATTTTCCAAGTTTTCTCCCAATTTTTGCCCCTTTTTACCTTTTTTTTTGCTGCTTTTTCACCATTTTTTTCATCCTAAACTTATCAAGGAGCTGATTGCTACAATAAAAGTGAGAGTGTTTTGTCCCTAGGAGCTGAGGAGGAGGATGAGATTTATTTTTATCAAACAAGAAAAGAAGCAGAGCCGAGTCACTGTTGTGTAAATATCTATTTCTCGTGTGTTTCTGTTTGATTTCCTCTTTCTAGATGGTTTTACAGATAAATTATAGACTTTGATTTGATGTCTTCTTCACTGCAAAAACTCAAAACAAAAGAACAGTTTTGTCTCATTTCAACTGACAAGTATGAATTAAATTCAAAACTCTCACAGGTAAAATCTGTTTCTGTTACTTTTCTTTTAACTTTTTTTCTTGTAAAGCTGTTTGAATGTTTTCAGGGTTCAATCACAAGTCTTAAGTTAGACTGTTTTCTGATCCTTTCATTCAGTCTGACATTTTAAAATGTTTGTTTTTAGGCTGATTTGAGGAACTTTTCTTTCTTGATTTGGTTGATTAAAGGGAAAACAAGACTTTACAAGTGACTAAAATGTGTATTATAAATAATTGCCCCTGTTGTCTTTTCATTCACTAAGAAAAACTTAATCCAAACTGAAAATCTAAATTATAATCTTTGATCTGTTTTGGAATCTATTTGCGGATCCAAATTAATCCTTAAACTCGTTAAAAAACAGAGATATTTATTTGAATGAAAGCCAACAATCAGGAAGCAGGAAGTTCAACCCAATTAATTAAAAAGTTAGTGTGAAACTGGGAAATGTCACACCTTCAACTTTATGTGAACTCACTCCCGTCCTTATATTGTATTTTTATTTTGTGATTTCTGAACATTGAGTAGCTTTCCTAGAAGAAAAACTTGAAAATTCAAATTGCATGTTTTGGAACACAACTCTTAAAGTTGACATTTCCCCCCAAAAAAACAATAAATTCTCTCCAATTACAGTACAAGACGAGCGGGATGGAGAGAGGAAATCCACATCAATGTGGAGCTGATTCAGGACAGATGTGAGACATTTTTAGAAGTTTATAACCCACTTCCTGAACCAGCTCATTCAAATAAAAAAATAAACAAAACACTGCGGCTTAGTTACAACCAGCTCTCTAAAAAACTCTACATATTTTACTTTAACTGTTCAGGGTTGCACCAGTGTTTGTGATTCATCTGTTTATTCTGACTGGACTAAACTTCAATTTTCAAAAAACCTCTAAAACTGTCGCTCACTGGACTCAAAGCTTGTCAGGAGGGAACAACATCAGCTACATGAATTTTCTACTCATGAAGACTCTTTAACAAAATTTCAACAGACCATTTGCTGAGTCACAAGGTCAAATTTTCATCCTTTCATTCCACGGCTGATGTGTCTAAAACATGACCGTAAATCACAGAATAATGCTGTCGATGTGTGTGTTTGTGTGTGAGTATAAAGTGAAACCTTACTTGTGTCCCAGCTCATGAGCCACGGTGAAGGCCAGCGGTAGACCCGTGTCTTCACTGATGCTGCAGCTGCGATGAGACTGACACATCCCTGCCACGTGTGACAGACCCAGAGTCTCACACGGCATGTTGATGGACGCGCAGATGTCCTTCCTGTGAGAGGTAGAAGTACGACAACGTGAGAGACGATCCATTAGAAGATGATCCATTAAAGCTCTTTCATCAAAGGAAGATGAAAAACAGGAAATGAAATTCAGAGAGACCTCCATCAGAGTGTGCTGTAAGTGTAAATACATATAAGAGTGTTTTCATACAGTATGATGTAAGAGAGCTGCTCATATGAGGACCTTATTGGTCTTAGAGGCCCATCAAGCTATAAACAATCTGTCCTATACATTATGGCTCCATTATAAACTCATTAAACAAATATTTTAGTTGTTTTACTTTTTTATTTCATGTTTTTAATCAATAAAAGAGAGTTATCCATCACTGTTTGTAAGGATTTTTGTATGTTGGACTTCAAACGAAATATTTTTTTTTCATTCAATGAGATTCTCTTTATAAAATTAATTAAGCCATTATCTTAAAGGGGTAAATTCACATGATTTGATCAACTGAGGATGTAGGCAATTTTATCATAGATGGCCAGCGTCATGAGGAGATAATTCAGCCAAAATAAAAACAATTTTAACCAAAAATGACTTATTCAATTATTTTAACAGTGTGACGATATCTTAAACGTGGAGATAGAGTGACAAACTATGATAAACTAGAGATTTTCAAATCTCTATATGTTTATAAGTGGTAGAAATCCTAAAATTTTTGGTAAACTGATTAAAACCTTGCTGAAATTATGAGGTCATCACAAAAGTTTCTCCAGACTGGTTCATGACACCTTAAAGATGTGGTACCCAAACCAAAGTCTGTTCATAGCTCCACCCCCTTTGTTGGCTGGCCAATCAGAGAGAAGAGGGTTTGTGGATCCAGGAGCCTTAAAGAGACAACAGCTAAAGTGTTTCAGAGAGACTGAAATAAGGGTTTCTAAAACACCTATGTGAGAAAAACAGGGATTTTTTTGGTCTGTAAATCATGTAAAGCTACAACAGAGGTTCCAAAGAGACAGTACCCCCCTCTTTCAGAAAAAAGAGAAAGGGTATTTACAGCAGCTTGCCTCTGAGAGACCATATTAGCCACTCAGTCGACACCGAAAAATGACAGAATAAAGACCTTTTGGCTATGAGAGAGAAAAAATTCATACAGATTAAGTTATTTTTTCCCACCGGCTGAATTAAAGGGTTAACATTTATTGGGATGTGATTATGCAGAGGGGAGGTAAGATTTCATTTTTACCTGGTGAGGAGAACAGCCACGTCATGGTGCAGCGGGTGTTCATCTCCTTTGGTGTTGAGTTTCTTCTGCCACTTACAGAAGCTGTTTAAGCTGTTGTCAGCGTGGTGAGTGATCTTTAATTCATCCTGTCAGAGGGAAGAAAATGTTATTGATAGATACGTGCATGAAGAATAAGAGAAGTAATTGAAGAAGTATTTCATGTTCAGAGAAATTAAACTTTTCTGTTTTTAATCTTTTTACCTCCTCCTTTTCCAGCAGGATGAGTCGAACAACTACAATGTTGATGGCGTTTCCAATACTAGCGTCACTGAAGAGACCGGCCACCTGCAAATACATGAAGACAAACATTTTAAAACAGTGTTCAGTAAAATTATGACTCCGACCAATACGAGTACATAGAGATTGTCAGAAAACATAAAGACTCTCAAATTGACTGCTCTATAATGTATAATTTCTGTATGTTTTAGCCATTAATGAAGGGCTCAATGTCAGCAATCAACTGCCATTGGAATAAACAAGAGAAACTTCAAAAATTAATCATAAGACATGACTTATAACATAACATATCTAATGCAAAAAGTCTGCCATAACATTTTTATCATGATTAACTTGATTCAATAAAATTTGATTTTCAATTACAAGACCAGCAGATGCTCTTTAAAAGATTCATAATTACTGACATTTAAACTTTTACAGTCTGAAGAACTTTCTCTATTCTTTTGGGAAATTTTTTTTTTTAGTTCATGCATATTAAGCAAGAGCACTTCAATCCTTCATCTTTTCTCATCAACAACCCCCTAACCCCTGTTATTGCAAATTTGCATTGTGCTGTTTTGATCCAGACTGTAGCTGAGATAGTGTTTGTATTCCCCTGATGCTGGTTTGTGCATATTCAACACGTATTTAAGGAAACTTTTACAAGCACAGGTTTATATACAGGACATGGGACTGGTTGGAGTGGGACCTTTATCTAGTTTATGGAAGCTAAAATAAATATCTGAAGCCACAAATTTAGAGAGATTTCGAAAATAAGGTAAGTTGTGTGTTATGTTATGCGTCATATATGCAACATGTTATGTACAACAGACAAATCTCAAATTTAGCATCAGTTTGAAAGTCTTCTTCTTTAATCTGGAGCTGGCGGAATCAGAAAACAGTTTTGTTTATGGGAGGAGGTGTTACATTAATGACCGAAGAATAGAGATAGAAATGAAAAATGAGAGAGAAACAGGGAGGAGAGTCTAAAGTCAAAGAAACTCACTGAAAAGATACAAGCAGTCTAATATAAAGTACTTGGGAGCAATACCTGAGTAAAAGTACAAGTATCTTACCAGAATTTCAAGTCACCTTTTAGAATATTACCTGAGTAAAACTCTCATAAAACATGATATTTAGTGTACCTGGGTATCAAAAGTAATTTTCCAATATAATTCTAATATGTACTTCAGTATAAGACGTATATGGTCTTCAAAAAGTAAGCACTTAGATTTTTCGATAATGGAATTTATTTTGGCTTCCCTACAGTAAAATCACAATATTCAGGCACAGGGGAAAGAGGATTGAACTTTTTTCAACACTGAAAATTCCACTTCTGCCACTTTTAATCGTGACAAGCTCTTTCTATTTCTCAACCTCCCTGAGTGTTGCATGAAAAAAATGCACACCTCTGTCACCTGGCATGAAGTTGAGGTGTCTGTTCATCTTCTGAAAAAGTTGTTTTTTAAAGTTGTAAGACTTCAGAAACTGCTCTAAAAAGTGACTACCAAAGTCATTTTCTGCTAGAAAACTATTGTATATAGTAGACTGTCTTGCAGCAGAACCTGTAGCAGCTGCTCCCATGATGCACTTGGTGGTTAACATGAAAAACTGGCATAATGTCAGCATCTTAAATTTACCTGATTTAATTTTGAAGCAGCGAGTGACAAGAATAGCACGTTGGAATGTAGTGGAGTAAAAGCCAAAATTGTCATAAATACAAGTAAAAAAGTAAAGTACAGATATGTGAAAATTGTTCTAACAAAGTATTTGTACTTTGTTACATTACAACACTGGTTACAAGACTGTGAATATGGTCTTCAATTGAGGCACATGACAGGCCAAACACAGAGTGAGTGGATGTTATTCTTCATAAATCAGGAAATTTTATCAACATTTTAACAAGACAGACACATTTCTCTACTTGGCTTATGTTTGTGTGATGATGTTTTAAGGAGCAAAGATTCAACCAAACTGTCAAACGCCTGCAACAAATGAGTCCAACGGATCAATCAGATCTTCTCTTTCTGCTGTTGAATAACATCCTCCATGAACGACCTCTTGAGTCTTATAACAGCTCAGTTACCACAGAAGTTATAAAAGCAACAGCTGGATGAATTTGGTCAGCTTCCGTACACTTTTATTACCATTTGGCTGAGCATCCACACACTTCCTCTTCTGTGTGAGTTGTGTAACTGAAGCACTTCAGATAGAAACCAAAACAAAGGGCTGAATTCATTGAGACTTTGTAGCTGTCGTCACTCACAGATTATGTTGTCCTCACACATTTTGAAGCTGAATAAACTTGCTGGACTCACTTTCTTATCGTTTCCCTCTCCTGTTGGACAAAAATAAAGCTGCAGCTATTTAGAGATCATTATAAGCTTTTGATTTAATGTTTCCTCTCAAGCTCCCTGCTGGATATACGCTTATTTTTAAGGCTAAAATAACACTTTCTGGGATTTCTACTTTCCTCCTTTACGTCCTGTTTATCCACAAACAAGTGATTAAATCGAAACCCCAAATAAGATGCAATAACTAACCATATGATCAGCATGTGACAGGAAGTCAGGGGCTATTTTTATGGAGGCTTCTGAGATTTATTGTTCATACTGTTGTGTGTGTGTGTATAAATCAAACCACTGGGTGTATACGGTTTATCAGAAAACATACGACCTCTTGTGAAGCTGATAACTTAAGACAGAGCCTGCGATGAGACAATGGAGCAGCTGCCGCTGAGGAAAATGCTCCCATTACTTATTGTTTGGACAGGGGCAAGAGGCTGTTTCCCTTGATGCTTTGCAAGATTATTTTTACAAAACTGAAGCGTTTAGGGGCTTTCAAGTTCAAAGCTGGAGCGCAGAGGAGTCCAGAAAGGGAGCACGAGAGGATGTGTGGAATAATGGCTGCTTCCTCTGTGTATTATTGTCTGTTAAGTCAGTTAATCCAAAGGCTCCTCTCTCAGAAAATTCCCTTTCCTGATATTCTGTCCTCCGATGGATCCCTCGGCAGCTGCGGTCTGAGCAGATAGGACAGAGTTTAAGAGGAAAGAATTATGTGTTAATCAATGTCACACAAGAGTCAGTGTGTTTAACCTCTAAGTAGGAGGTAGTAACAACACTGGAGCCTTTGGAGTCACAGTGATGATAAGACGGATGAAAAAGAGCTTCATCCGATCAGTGTGTTCGTTACTTTAGGCGAGGAAAGAGCTGGATCAGTCAAAAAAACATGAAGACGGTCAAAAATGGTGGAACAACCACAGTCCCTATGCATCTCCAGCCATTTGGGATGTCGACGGACCTTTTGCTTCCTCATCTTTCGACAGCTCCTTTGAAACTATTGCTGCAGACCGTTTGCACAAACGGTGAAAAAAAAATGGATTAATGTTATGCATGTGCCAGGTTAGCGCCCCAACAAAGCTTTAAATGGCTGCAAACCCCACCATTACAGATGCTTACGCCACAATTACTGACTGCACCTGTTAGTCTGTTTTACAGACAGCGAACAACAAGCTCATGAGTATAATGGACCATTTACCAAACTTTCTCTTAATTCTTGTTCCTTATCTTTGACAAATTACCATCTGATAACTCTGGCTGAACAATTTGCAAAAATAATCTAATTGTAATCATTATTTCCGATGTTTCCTATTGCGATGTTTGTGCGATTATTTCTAGGTTCCTATCTTATATGTTTTTAAGCAATTACATTATAGGACATGAACGGTTTTATTGATTACAGCACAACAACAACCCACGACTACTAATACTTGTGACTGCATTTTGTCCAATTTAGTCACTTAATACTTCCTTTTGGCCAATTTTTGACCACTTCTTGCTACCGTCTAACTATTTCAAGGTTCACTCCCAAATTTCTGGCCTATTTTTGACACTTTCCACTCTTTTTCATCACTTTTGGACCCATTTTTTGCAACAAACTGACTGTTTTCCAAGTGTCATCCAAACCTTCTTGCCATTCTTTGTTGACTTTGGCCATTTTTACCTCTTTTTGTTGACTTTTTTACCATATATTTTGCCATTTTCTGGATATTTTTTACATTTTACCCCAAATTTCCTTGCCAATTTTTGTTGCTTTTTGGCCATTTTTGTCACTTTCCCCCCTTTTTGCCACTTTTGTCCCATTTTGTGCTACTTTTTGAGTATTTCCATTTCTTTTTATTTCGAATTTAACTTTTGTTTCTTTTGGGCATTATTACCGTTTATCTGTTATTCAATGTTTAAGAGTTGAGGCAGAGTTGAACAGGCAAAACCTGTAGAAAACTTCACAATAACTCGTGTTTTTCTCTCCAGTTCCCCTTTTGTGCCTCAGTGAAATCACATGTCTCTCAGTTTTAAGTTTATTTAACACGTGAGTGCGTTTTTCAGTTATTTGTGCTGCATTTGTTCATTTTATTCATGTGTTGTTAGGGTATAAAGGATGTTTTCTTATTCTCACGTGTTCCACAGAAAGACTTTTGTCTGTATTTGAAACTGAAGCACAATAAATAACCTTGCTGTGGAGAACATGTACAAGTCTGGATGAGAAAATGGGAACAGAGCTCATACTCTGACACTGAAATGACAACAAGTAGAGGAAGATGGTATAAAATTTATAAAACTAAGCTTGCTCATCTGCATCTATCAATGAGAAAGAAAATTCTTTCAGTTGTGATCACTTTAGGTAAAATGTACAAAATGTTTTGGTCCAAATCCCATAAAAAGAAGAACTAGAGTTCAGTTTTTGCCCAATTAATACAAAAACAAGATGAATGTAATGATTTAAGAAGTGTACGTGGATGTTACATTGAAGTAAAATATCTTAATTACTTTGCTTTTGTTTTGAAAATGAGGTCAGACAGTCTGGATCTGAATATTATGACTCTGATGCTTCACTTCACAAACTCACGATATTCATGACAGCCAGCACGTAGTTCTCCACCGCTTTGCTCCCATGATGCTCCACCATTTTGGGGTCGGCCACCACCAGCGTCTCCACCCACTTCTCCTTGCTGACCGAGCGTTGGCGAATTCTCTTTCTTCTTCTCTGCTGCCGTTGCTCCCATCGCTCTCGCTCTCTCTCGATGTCACCGAAACTTTGATGGGAATCTGGAGGTGGGAGACAGAAAAGAGATGAAAAACCTCTGAACACACACTGCATTTCTTCTACTTCTTCTTCTGCATCGAGGTCTTCGCCTCCACATGTTCTCTCTGATTTTTTATATTCCCCTGTTTATCAAAACACTCAGCTACCACAGTCTGCACTGAGTCTAACTTTTAAGATTCACCTCACCTTAAACTGTAACCAAGCTCAAAGTTTAATGCAATGCAGATTCAAGTTTCTGTAAATTTGATTCATCTTGTTTTCATCCTCGGTCTGACCCTTTTTAACATGTTTGAAGCTTGTTTCATTAATTCTGGCTTATGTTTTTGTTTTTTCACCTAGCTGTGGAGTCAATAAAGGTTTCTGCTCCCTGAACATCTCTCATCTATGAAGCCTTTGGTGAGTCTAAATAACAGCAGTGCCACATGACTGATCTTTTGAAATGTGCTGAAACTAAAAAGTAGGCACTTTATTTCATTCTCTGAGCGACTCATTGAAAAAAGACAGAAAAGATTTATATTCATGTGCTCAAACTCAAACGCTTTATTCTCTACTGGATGCTCAAATTGTTTTCAAGGTCACTTTTGGCTGACTCTGAATTATAAGTAGCTGATTTACAAGCTCCTTTCTTTTAGTGCTTTAATCTCTCTGACCTTTGCAGGATTATCAGACCCACGAGGACGAGGAAAATTTGATCAGTCACTGTTTTTTAAAATTGTTTCGTGGTGTTGCTGGATAAGAACGAGCAAAACTCGGGCGACTTATTAACTCTCAGGTGCTGAATGTAATTACCTGCTTTTCAGAAATGAATAACAAACAGTTTAGTGTTTTCAAACTCATCAAGTGTCATTCAAAAGTCACGAGTAGGAAGGAGAGTGTGACTTACTTTGGACTTCACAGGTACCATTGACTCGTTTCCCTGAGACAGACCGTGTGGTTGGACTGGGGGAGGGAGGGGCCGCGTGGCGTTTGTAGATGGCGTGGGCCTGAGGGGCTGAGGTCGCTGAGCTCGACTTCTCCAAAGGCTGAATGAAAAACTCTTCATCGGACAATTTGAACAACCCTGTCTGAAGAAAAAGAAGAGCTGTTAGAAAAGATCACCACAAGAGACACAAGCAAAAACTGAACTCTAAACACGTGTTTGTCACATTTTAGGCAGAAAATCGGCTCATTAAACCACACATATTAGCAACATTCACCTGAAAAGTGCAGAAAAATGTCTCATTTTGAGATATCACAAGACAAAAATGATGCCTGAATGTTTGAAGACTTAAGACGGGGATTAAAAACCATCTGCCGGTGAGACAAAGAATATCCCATTTGCAAGTCACTTGAGCATTTAAAGTGTCATTCTCTCAAATTTGCAGACAGATGTGGCTCAAAATTAGCCTAACGAGACACATTTGGCCCACTAAAATAAGACATAAACACTTGCTGAGGTTTCAGCAGGGAGAAATGTTGAGGAACAGGAAAGTACCTACTTTATTTAAACCAACTATAAGCTGATAAGATGAATTCTTGAGCAACAATGATCCTAAATGTCGGTAAAATTTTCTCAAGAAAGAGGAATTTCATGGAAAAATATTGTAAGGTTTTTCATCACACCACTCCAAAAACAACATTAAGGGACTGGTAACACCTGTTAGAGGCTTTGTATGACAAATGACGCCGATCATCACCATATTTTTTGGAATTGCCCAGTTATATCATTTAGCCATTTTGGCAGGAAATTCACAGGCACATCACCAATATTTTTGGAATTGATATCCCCTTTAATTTCAACACAGTGTTCATAGGGGACTTTTTCAGGAATGGGTGGAATATAAGTGATAAAAAATTAGCACAGATTCTTTTAGCAGCAAGCAAACAAGCTGTGACAAAGGAATGGCTGAGTATTGATCCCCCTACTGTTGATGACTGGATTGAAATAATATATTATATTATATTATTATATTCTGGAAAGGCTTTCATTCTCCATAAAAGTTAGGAAGGAAAGATTTTACAAAATTTGGTCCAAATGGACAGAAAAAGTTAAACCCTCAAGGCCAGATTTCATCTGACTGAATGTAATAGAGGAGTGAAAACATAGTTCTTTGTCTTTATCGTTATATTATTTCTTCCATTTACATCTTTGAACTGGTATCTTCCCTTGTTCTATTCTGTGTCTGAAGTTTGTTTAAAACAAAAGAAAGACAAACTTTGAAGAGCAAAATGCCGAAGAATTAATTAAGTGTAATTAAATTTTGCCTTGTACATATGATTCATTCAACTGTAAAATATATGCAGACTAAAATATTTGCTCTTTCTCAATAAAGAAAATTCTAAAAAATAAGAGGATTTTCTTTTTTCTTAGTCTTACACAATAAACATCACTTTGGCGTGGGTGGCTCTCCCTCCCTCCTGCACCTTCTGCTCCTGCTCCTGCGCACCTGCTCTTCATCAGTCATGAGTCACAAATGCTCTCATGTTGAGACAGACGTCAGGTGCTGGAGTATTTCTGCCTAAGTATTTTGCAAGTTTCTAGTCTCACTTTGTGTTTTCTTTTTGTCAGTGACTTGTTGCCTCTGTTCTTCCTTTTCCTCCAGTGCCTCCTAAAGTCTCCTGCCACACTGCTGCTCTCACTCTTGTGATCCTCACCTGCCTTCACGTGCCCTTTCCTTCACTCTCTGGATTTACTCACTTCACAGACTCTGGATTCATTCACCTCCACTCACTGTTCCAATAAAACCACTTAAACTCCCTCCCCCGCCTTCGCCCTGCGTTTGACTCCTCACTCATTCAACTGGTTTCACAAACTGTGACAGCTTTGAGATTTTTTGGTAGAGAGAAATAGACATTATAATGGCATTTTTTGCTCTACAACTTGTTCGTCATATTTAATCCTCCAGGAAAGTAACCATCATATACATCACTTCATATCTTTCCTACCTATCTTCCTACCTTTTGGAAAGTTTTGCAACCTTAAACAGAATGCTGGCCATCATGGACAACACCCACCATCCCCTGCAAAGCACTATCTCTGGAACAAGAAGTGCGTTCAGTGGGAAACTGCTGTCTCAACCCTGTTCCACATTATTCCACATCTGCACAGCTGACCCTAGAGTCAGCCTCCAGTTGGACACTTTTAATGCTCACCTCTATTATTTAAATGGCACCTCAATGTCTGTACTGTCTGCTTTTTCAGAAAGTTTTGCAATATCTGTCCTCCACAACTTCAGAACTAATTTTTCTCTTTCTCTTTTCGTTTATAGGTTCTTATTTACACTGCACTGGTTATGTATAATTCCTTTTAAGTCTGTTTTCTTTTCTTTAATTGATATATGGGCATTTGGGAGGGGGGTTTAAGATGCAAGTTATTTGTAATTTTGTAATATTGCTTCATGCTATGTCTTGTATGTGTTTGTAACCTGCTACTGGAAACTGTGAATTTCCCTCGGGATCAATAAAGTATGTCTGTCCGTCCATCTCTCTCTCTCTCTCTCTCTCTCTCTCTCTCTCTCTCTATCTATCTATCTATCTATCTATCTATCTATCTATCTATCTATCTATCTATCTACTTATCCATCTATCTATCTATCTATCTATCTATCTATCTATCTATCTATCTATCTATCTATCTATCTATCTATCTATCTATCTATCTATCCATCTATCTATCTCCAATAAACTACCAAAAAAGCAGAACTCCATTAATTCTTCAATGTTTTTTATCTTAAGAAAACCGCTTTCATGCTTTATCCGTCCACTAAAAAGAGTCTTTTACTGAGAAACAGTTACATTTTGTGTCGTTTCTCGGTAAAAGACTCTTTAATTATAGTCTTCATACAGGTAAAAAGCTTTATTTGGACTTTTGTGCCTTTTCTTAAAGGATGATTTACTTCACAGAGAGAAGTTGTATAATTACAGCAGATCTGAGATCAGGTTACCAAGTTAAGCTCTTTGTTTTTCCTCCAGCTGCCTGAGCCTCACTCTGAAACTGGGAGAAACACAAATCTTCTCTCTCCAGAGGAGCTTCCTCTGTTGGACGTAGCATCAGAGGAAAAAGGGGAGATGATGGCGAAGTGTAACAGCTGAGCCCGAGTGCATGTTTGAGGAGCTCCTGCTGTGTTTACAAGTCCAGCCTCTTGCAGCTCTGTAATTTTCTGTCAAGTTCACAAACAAAAAAACCCAGAGTGTATAGTAACGTTTCACCAGAATAACTTTGGGCTGTGCACAGGCTGCTTGTATGAAGCCAAAGCTCTGTAGATTCTGCAGAAACACAAAATCTCTTACAGCTGGGGTCTTTAAATGAATGATTTTATCATGATGTGAAAATGTGAGAGTCCAAAAAACACATTAGAGGACACAAGAGACAAGACAAAAGTTACAAAATTGCAGAAAAAGTTACCCAGAATGCAGGATACAGCATGTTTAGGGCTTTAAATGTTGTTTGCAGGCCAAAATAGTCTGAATATGAAACCTAATCCTCATAAATCCAGATCCTAATCCTGACATTAAAACACAGTGACAGATTTCCCTGACATTGCCCTCTGATGGAGAATGTTTTTGCTGATATTTACTCTGAAAAAGCTGAAATCCAAGCAAGTCATTATGCCTTAATTTTAGCAAGAAATATCTTCTTTGACTTGGTATGAGCCACATTCATCAGACCAGTCCATGAAAATGTCTTATTTCAAGTTATTTAAGGACAAAAATGACGTATGATTTGCTTGGAACAAGTCAAAAGTATCTTCCAATGGTGTAAGAGAAAAAAAAAAGTTTCTCTGTAAGACTCTCTAAATTATTCTAATTTCAAGAAAGTTGATGAGCGAATTTTTCTCACCACATTGGAAGATTTTTTTGGGCTGGTTACAAACAATTTAGACATAATTTTTGTCTTTTAATATCCTCGAATAAGACTTGCTTCTGGACTTGTCAGATGAATGTGGCTCAAATCAAGTATAAAGAGACAATTTTTTACCAAGAATAAGACTCAAGCACTTGCTTAGATTATAGTTTTCTGATGTTTATGAAAACTGACAACTTATCATGTGGTATCCAGAGACACCTGAGGGACAGGTGAGGTTTGATTTCATACGTCTGTAAAGCTGCCAAAGACAGTTTTCTGAACTCACAGTCCGACTCACGGCAGCTCCCACTAAGCCTCCAGTTTAATAGTTTAAACACCCTGATGTGTTAAGCTCACCGTAGACTTTACGGGTTCGACTGTGAAAGGGGAGAGATCAGATGTCCCATAAATTACTGCGCCCTAAACCCCGCTGGCACGGCGCCAAAACCAGATTCCAGCACCCCCCACCCCTCCTGTTTTTCTTCTCTCTGCTGACCATCCCTGTTTCTACATTTGATTCCAGTCCATGCTCTGCTCCCTCAGCTGTCATGGAGTCATGAGATCTCGCTGAAGCTTAGCAGAGGAGCTGCTGCATGAGTTCAGTGGTTTACAGTAGCACCACGGAGGGGGGGGTGAAGCAGGAGCCCACACATAGAGACAAGGTGAGAACAGCATCAGGAGCTGCCAGGAAACAATTAAAGAGTGTTAAAGAGAAATTTCTCAGATGTACAACGCCAATACTGCCCAGTGAAAGGATTCCAGTTTAAGGAGAGTGAAGACTTCCTATTAGGCGTTGATTGTAGCGACACCTCTGACTGAGTTAAAGACTCCATTTCCNGGGGGGGGGGGGGGGGGGGGGGGGGGGGGTGAAGCAGGAGCCCACACATAGAGACGAGGTGAGAACAGCAGCAGGAGCTGCCAGGAAACAATTAACGAGTGTTCAAGAGAAATTTCTCAGATGTACAAAGCCAATACTGCCCAGTGAAAGGATTCCAGTTTAAGGAGAGTGAAGACTTCCTATTAGGCGTTGATTGTAGCGACACCTCTGACTGAGTTAAAGACTCCATTTCCCATGAGCACCATCACCCACTGTCATAGAGACATGACTTTTTCCAAGCTGTACATTTGTTTTGGAGAGCAGATCTTATTTGTTTGAAAGGGGACAACAATCAAACTTTGTAAACTTAGTTCGTAGTGTAGTTCAGTGAAGTTCGCCCAGTCATTTGTGATAAGAAAAAAAAATGTTCGTACGAATGGTAACAAAAACAATTTGAGGTTTGCATGAGCCAAGTTAATGCCTTAACAGAGCATTAGATTTCATGGTCGTAGACTCCACCATTACAGATGCTAACAGCAGGATTACTACCCCATGTTCGGCTGCTTAAAGGCAGACATCATGCTTATGTGTTACTGTGTAATATGAAAAATCAGAGATCAAACAAATCTTTTGGAAAAGTATGACAAAGTGAAGCAATTTAAGATTAGAGGACAACATTTTCTCAGTTAACAGAGATAAGGGAGGCAACTGAAGTCTCAAACCAGCGAGGTTTGCTGCCGAAAGTTTTGCAAGTTTACTTCACTCTTCGCTTTTGCATTTGTATAAAATGCTGGATTTTATTATATGGCTGCTTGTCCAGTTATTCGTTCCTGCAGAGCTCGCTCCACAAAGCAGCTTTCATGTTGCTTCTTTTATTTCTGAGGTCTCCTACTGTGCACTCAGAAATGCTGTATACATTTACCTTGTTCAAAATATCTGATGATTGATGAGCTGATAACCGCTGTTTGCTCATTTCTTCTGCAGAAAAACATTATTTTTTCTATCTTCTCTCAGTCACACTGTTACCGCTCACTATGTTTATCATTGTTTATGTTTAGTAGGCATGCTCAGTTTAAATTCGTTGGGTAGTTTTCGAGACTGTTCCCCTAACACATGACTCATGGTGCAGTTAGTTAATTGGCCGATTATTTGCAGTCGTACATGCGGCTGACACTGTAGCCAAATGGGTCGTTCTAAAACAGTACATTAAAACTAATGGTCCCGTTTGTTCAGTGACTGGCGCTCTGAGACGTGTCCATACCATGTAACGTTGGTGAATCCTGGTTTTGTCCTACCAGTGCTCATCTACCAACCTCACCAAGCAGAGCATATGTAACCTGGCTCTTAATTTTATTGATAGACTCAAGTTTGAACAGACCACTGTTGTATAACTGCGGCATGTGGGTTGGAATGAACATTATCCCAATCAGCTTAACCAGTGTTTTTGCCTGTGCTGTATCTCTCTCCTGTTTAGCTTTCTTCTGCTTTGACCTCCTTTTTCCAGTCCAGCACCAGCATCCAACATTACTAAAAAAATAAATCAATGAAATCATTTTCCTCAGGAAAAAGGACGGATCTCATTTCTCACTGATCAACTTTTCCAACCAGCATGAAGTCATCATCAAGACTTTCGGTCTATGAACCATAAATGGATTTGTGTTCTCCAGAGGAAATCAAACCCAACCACGGATACTGAGTAATAGCATTTAGAAATGACCAATTTTGGCGCTAGATCACTTGTGAAGTCCTCACGGGGGCCTTTAAATGAAAAAGAGATGCAATAAACCACTCCAGTTAATTTCAATCCTACACGTGTTGCATGAGCTGCACATGCTTCGGTTCAAACACTCAAATTTAAAAGCACTTATCTGGTGTGTTTGCTTGCAGCACTTTGTCTGCCACTTATCTTTTTCACTCACACACTCGCTCGTTCGCTCACTCAAACAGCATGTGCGAAGATGCTTTTACAACCTGTAATTGTGCAGATGAAAGCAGCGAGTGTAAATGATAATGTACATACCATCAAAGCCTGATGGTGCACACGATCAACAATCATAGAAATACATTTATTACCCCCAAGTGGTTAAAGGCATACTGTGTTTTATTGTGTTGTCATGTGTTTGATCCTCACTGAGGCTATGCAGTAAGTGTTTGCTGTTTGTGTTCGTGTGATGCTCCCGTGGCGTCACGTTACACTGACATCATCTTGTCTGACATGAGTCTCCTCTGTAGGAGAAGAACTCATCATCACTCCTGCAAGTTATTTAACATAACCTGTACAGTTTTTCATCTCTTTAAACTTATTTTCATCTGTAGTATCTCATGTGCTCTAAGGCAGTGTTACTCAACCTTGGGGTCGTGGCCCCACATAGGGTCGCCTGGAATCCAAAGGGGGTCCCCTTAGATGTCTATTAATTGTTCAAAATATATCCTAAAAAATATATTTTCTTCAGTAATTATTATTTTTTCTACAATTAAAACAAAACATACTGAACACACTGTATTCTATATGTTTTAGTATTTTGTCAGAATTTTGTTACTACATATATCTACCCCTATCTAAAAACAATAGTTTTAGTATTTTAGAATTCAAGCAATCTGTTTTCTATTTTTATATCCTGTATTCAGTGTTTTAGCATTTGGAGCAGTACACTAAATTTACAGTGTAATACTGAACTTTGTGCTGTTTGTCTCGTATCTTTGTCTACGGTTATTTACATTGTTTACTGCGAGATGTGCCTTTAATTGTCTCCTTGGGATAAATGAAGGTGTTTTTTTTTATTATTTGAACGTTTACTTAGAATAAAGTCTTTATCCTGATTTGGAAAACTAAAATCATCACTTTGTGCACTAATTCTGGCAACTCTGTGTTTACAACAAAGTATGAAAACATAGAAATGAACAAATTTTAGAAAAAAAAATGTGTCTCTGGGGTCCCCAGAAATTTGTGATGCCAAAATGGGGTCACAGCGCAAAAAAGGTTGGGAACCACTGCTCTAAGGAGTGCATGCATTTGTGTTTGATACAATCTTCTTTCTCAGGTGGTTTAAAAACTGGACGCATAAGAAGAAACGACATAGTAAGAAAGGATGCAGGGTTCCAATGCCTGAAAGAAAACTGGCTTTATGAATGTTTATGAGGAAGGAAATGTCTTCAGCGTGTTTGTTAGACTTCAAAGATACACACAATGAGCTTTGGGTTGTATCACTGGATGTAAACACAACTTTTGTTTGTTTGGGAGAAATAACTGGAGCCCACCTGCTCGGTACAAAAGCCAGTTTCCTCAGGACCGAAGCACAGACAGACAACAAACCTGACCAACACTAAGTAGCAGCCTTTGTTATACCCAAAGGAGCATAATATGGAGGTTGTTGTTACTTCATCTGGTGGATATTGAAAACATGAACCAAGTTTCATGTAACAGGAGGAGTAAGGATATCAAAGAAGAGGAATGATCATGTCAGATTAAAAAAAAAAAAAGATAAAAAGAGTAAAAGATAACAGCCACCGAAGTGAAGAAAGAACACGACATATGTAGTTCTTCAATATCATGAAACAACAGGTGGTGTCAAAGGGAAGTTTGAGTGATGTTTCCTCGGATATACCAAGAGTTTTCAGCTGAATGAGTGCATCTCTAAGTATTTGGATTTTAACTAACAGTTTACAGGATTTAGAAATATTCTAGTGGCTTTACTTAACCTGTTAAATCCCAATTTTTCTATGCAAAATGATAGCAGGCTTTTTATTCCTTAGGCCTTTCTGGAACATATGCATATTTCTATATTTTTTATTATCACTATGATTATTGTTATGTATTTTTGATATTCTTCTCTCATTTGAAAACCTTAATTAGCTTAAGTCAAACCAACGCTTCAGGATATTCCAGGAGTAAAAAAGTGGGGCAACTATTTTTGCCAATGGCATTCAATGGGTCAATTCAGTTAGTTACATCAGTTTGTACAGACCAAAATAATGCCACATGCTACAGTGCCCTCTTTGTTGCCAAAGTTACGCATTAGTGCCTTCTTAGGGTGAATTCCAATTCCTGTCTTAACCCTCAATCTCAAAATGCGCACTCCCGCGAAGTGTAAGTGCTGTCCCGATTCTCAGAAAGTTAAGTTTGAGGCTGTATCTCCCTCAATACTGAGATTTTCCGACACCACCCTTGGGACTAAGGGACATCCAGAATGCATTGCGTATTTTCGGTAAACAAACATGGCGTCAAAACCGGCAGAGAAGGCGAGCTACAAATATAAGTATTTTCTTTGTTAATGGAGATATAAATATTACGAAAACCATTGTATTATCTTAGTTTAGACCCATTTTATGGATTATTTACCTCGTTGTTGCATAACATTTATTTTCATTTTACGATCTTTTGTCAATAGTGGTAGGTGCAGACAAGCCATGTTCCTATCGTTTAAGTTAGTTAACGTTACAAAATGGTCATTTTTCTCAGTGGTAATGTAATTGTTTATCAAGATAACAGCCTATATAACATGCTTGTGCCGATAATGGTATAAGATGACCGGGCTAATGTCATCTCCTGTAGCCGCAGAGCTATGTAAAGATAGTTATAGCTGGTGTTTACCTTTCAATATACTATGGTATGCTGTGACAGCTGAATATGTCCGTGGTTGTGTTATTTATACAGATATTTTTTTGATAACGCTAACCGAAGGAATAACTGACAGACAGTCCACAACAATTCATTTGCATTTAAGGGGTGTCCCATTTCTAAGTCACAAGATAGCCCTTAACACTTGGTTTTGAGGGCTACTAAGATTGAGGGTTGAGCTTGAGGGTTAAGATTGAGGGTTAAGAAAGGAATTGGAATTGGGCCTTAGGAGCCAAAACAAATGCCGAAGCACCTTCCTGGTTGGCAAACCACACTAATGCACCACTTTGTCAGGTCAAAACATGATAATCTCCTTTCCTGGGAGCCAAAATACATGCTTAAGAGCCCTCCTCTTTGAACCAAAACATGTGCTAAAGCATCCTCTTGGGAGCCAAAATAGGCATAAGTGCCTTCAGTGATGCCAAACTTAAGCATATGTGCTGTCTTTGGAGCCAAAACGTGCTCATGTGCCCTTCTGCAAGTCAAAACGCACGCTGTATGTGCCTTTTGTTTCTTTCGCCCATGACCTTGAAAATGTCTGTGCACGCCACTGCTCAGCTGCATAACTTACAGCCCAGTCTGGCTCCTTGTCCGAGAGCTCTTGGGTTCGTCTTCTTACTACAAACTCTTCCTCTTGTTGCCGTATTTCAGGTGGTAGGGTCGGCAATATCAGCATCACCACCTGGAGCTGCCATGTACAGACTCTGGGTCTGACAAACACCAAAATGCTGACTGAGTCGAGTTAATTGAGGTTAACGTGTGTGCTGCTGACAGATATGTGATATCTCATATCTTTACTGAGCGCTTATCTTCACTGCAAGCACAAGTGTGTTTAACTGAACATGCAGGAATTAAGAAGCGATGACAATATTCAGCCAGAGCGTGCAGGTGGATGCTGGGAGGTGTTAGGGCTGAAAGTCTGAACAGAGAGCCGTCACAACATTTTTTTCATTTTAACCCTTTAAGGCCGGATGTATCAGCCCCGACATGCTGTTGAACATGTTTGTTAAGGTTCAAATTTTCAACTTTTCCTGTTAAAATTTTTCAATCTCTTTGTTTGAAGTGTTTTTTCTTCACTATACCTCTAACATCCAATTCTCTGTTTGTGTTTTTCTTCAGTTTAAAGGGTTTTCCTCTCACATAGCATGCAGTAAATTGGAAATAACACCAGATATTGAAAGTTCTAAGTATTCCAGAAAAAAATGGGCCAAAGAACTGACTTTTTTTTTTGACCGTTTCATGGTCACGATATGCAAAATAGTCCAGGCAGGCATTTCGGGGCTCAGGCCTTAAAGGGTTAACAGAGCATTGATCTCTCCTTCGAATATGTGGGAATTTCCCGAGTTTCATGCTATCACTCAGAAAACTTTTGAGACAGTAAATATTCTTCAAACCATCCAGGCTGACTGTGTATAAATACGTCTGTCAGTCCAATCAAATTATTTACCATCTTTGAACTCTCACTGGAGTCAAAGTAGAGAAAACACCAACATGACTTCTTGTTTTCTTATTTGCTTGAGGCGATGTTTGTTCACTCCACATGCAGAGCAGCAGTGAGCCGTTCAATGAAATCTCTCCACCAGTTGACTTTCAGATGGACAAACAGCTTGAGTGTCAACAAACAAAATATGGGGACAGTCTCTAGGGGAGTGGATCCATTTAAAAGTGGAATAAACTGCATCGGAAAGAAGTTTAACAGTAATTGTGTGACTTAAATATTGAATAGATTCATAGATTTGTGTTGTTTTTCATCAGCTACGTTGACTGAATTAGTCCTAAATGTGTTTAGGACCTCAGAGGCGCCTTCGAGGGAAACTGTCTGCTCCAGGTTTCAGTTTCTGCATCTGTGGAAAAGTTGCACTGGGTCTTTGATTGAACTTAATGAAGCAAAATGTTTGTTGTGGCTCGAAGTGAGAAAAACTACAAAAATCTGAGGGAGGGAAAGAGGCTTATGGTGAAACAGCTGCAGGCGACAGAAGCTGCCGCCGGCGTCGCACACCAGGAGCTCCAACTGGACGGCTTGATTTGAGATTCAGAGAAGGTAATTTAGCAGCTTCACCACTCTGCTGTGGGAGGGAAAACTCTGCCAGACTGTTTTTTTGATTTTCAAAAACTTTTTACGTTACACAATCTGATTATTTTCAAGTTTCAGACGAGTATCAAAACTTTGTCTCCTTCCAAACTCTCCACGCAGGAAAACACAAACAGTGATTTCACACACGCACAAAACTCCAAAAATGACCCCAAATTTCCAGCTTTGACTTCATGTGTTACCTGAAACTATGAAACTATCCAGACTTTTGTGAAGTAGCCATTCCTTTGACCTCATCAAAGTAAAAAGCAACGCCTTTGTCAAACATCAAAATGCTGTACTGTGTTAGAAAACTCAGATTCTTCATATTCCAGTTGCTAAGTTTGCTTAACAGTTTTCTTGATCAACAAAACTTAATTTGTGAAAGAATTGATTGAATGGCAAACACAGCAACTGGGACGTCCTACCTGTTTGGGGGTCATTACGTCACATCTGTAGCCCGTACCCTGTTTATTCACTCTCCTTTCCACCAGAGAAATCCAGAGTTCAAACATATCAAAGGTATTGTTTCATTAAATTGATCAAAGTGGTGAAATTTCTCCTGTAAAGTCCGTTGTTTGTCTGTCTGTCAATAACAGCAGCTTCACAGTCTTATAGCATTTCCTCCACAACGTGAATCTAGCAAAGCTGGGTGTGCTTGTTTTCCTTAGAGTTCTAGTTGCAAGACAAAAGTGATCCCATTGTTTTCTGTTGAGTTTTCATCCCAAGACAGCTTGTGATAGCCAACAAGAGCTCCCTCCTTGGAGGTATTATGCACGGAGGTCTTGCATAATAGCGCTATTAGAGGGTCGTTCATTTGTTATCGGAGCTGTCAATCACTCTAACAGTTAACCAATCGCCTAACCCTTCACACAGAGTGAGCTGCAGCCATTTACATCATTAGTGAAACCTATTTATTGCCTTGCATCCTCATTTATATTCATGGAGGTGGAAAGATCCATGACTTGGAACGACTATTTTATAGTTTTCAGCAAATCTTTTCATGAGCAGAGCAAAGTTGACTTAAAAGGGGACACTGAGCACAGACGGAGCTGGTTTTGTTTACAACTCTGTCTGGTGTTTGGTCACCTGAGGCTAAAAACTCTCTAACTCCTACAAGGTTTTACCTAGAAAGCTCAAATTTCACCCAGATGTAGATGACAAAGTGTAGAAGTGATGTGGTGGATGTTTTATGTTTGGCATGAAGCATCTTGAAGTTAATAGTTTTCAAAAATGGTTATAAAAATGAAGAGAAAAAAAAAGTGTTTCGGCTACATTTAGCCTGATGTGAACTTAAGTCACATAACAAAACATGACATTTTCTAGAACTAGAGACTCTAATCTTTCAAATGAGGTGTCACTGATGAATTTTGATCTCATGGCTCCTCAGTTAAAAGCTTTACTTGGGGATGGAAGGGGTTTAAGTGACTCACCAGTCCATCACAGGTGCTGATGGCCGCCCTCCCTCTCACAGATCCCTCCTCCGACACTTCACCTAAGTAGTAGCACTGCGAGAATCCAGGCGGACTGATCTTCGCTCCCTCCAGGCCACCGTACCTCCTCTCTGTCAGGAAGCCTGGAGCCAGCAGGTTTGGGTTGAGTGTGAGGTTAAAGTGCAAACCGTGGCCGCCGTGCCACAACCGGTAGAAGACTCGGTCCAAGTCGGCGGGTTCCTCTGAGATTTCCCGGCGCTGAACGCGGCGAGCGTGGTGAGACAGGATGTTGGACAGGAAGTGACCTCCGGCATCCACTCGAGTGGGGTGAACGACTTCATACTGGGGAATATCCCGCAGCAATCTCTCTGTCAGACGAATGAGAGGAAGGGTTAGTAAATCATGGGAAAGTTGGGGGTAATTAAATCATTAAGTGGCTGTAAAGTCGTGAACAAACTGGGGAGGCTCTAAACAAACCCAGATGAGAATCACATTCATCATTTTAATGTCTCAATGCAGCTGTACGGTGCAGAACACTCTCATTCTTCCCCGTTCTCCTCCTTTCACCTTCTACTCTCAGCGAAGACAATCCACTAATTAAAAACACATCTTTTCTATCTAAGATCTCTGAAAGGGGTAAAGAAAATGTGCAGGAGCAGACAAGAATTACTCACAGTCTGTTCACACACAGCACTGATGTGGCCGACTTATCACCGGTGACTTCTCTCAGTGGTTTCTATTAAAAAATCAGTCACACAGGAGGCTCTAACATCCTGAACCGAAATGAACTGTCGGTTGTGTTCAGACAGGAAAAAAAATTGTTCAGCATCTGATGAGTTGGTTCACGTCTGGAACCAAAATTATTGATGGTGCATCATTTTCTGTTTATAAAATGAGCAGGAAGTAGAGAAAAAAGGGGGAAAAGAGCAGGAAGTGACCAAGTGGGGAGACAAAATGTTTGATGGCAGTTTAGTTTAGAGCAGTGATTCCCAACCTGTGGTCCGTGGCCCACCAGGGGGCCGCGAAAATCTTGCAAGTGGGCCGCCAAATCATTTCCAAAATTGCATAATTCTTAAATTATAATTATCTAAAAATAACTGAAAAAACAGATTTTTAAAAAATGTTTAAACTCATTTATGTTTAAAATGATGTCAAAAATGTTCCAAATATTCTTTTTATTGTTGCATTTCGATTTTCCTCCAAGTACTAGACATGGAAAAATCTTGAAAGCTGTAAAACTGAAGGTGTTGCAACATGTTACAGATGCTGTTAACAACTTTAAAGCTTCCAACATTTTTCCCCATTACTTATTCTATCTTTCAAAAAAAAACAAAGTGCTCTGAGATCGCATCATGGCCTTTGTATTTATGAGGTTAGTGGTTGAAAGTGAAAATTTTTGCGACTTTAAAGTTGGCCCTGAGCTAGAAACGGTTGGGAACAACTAGTTTAGAGAATTTTATTTATTCACGAATCACAGTACATTTGCTTTACTGACGTCTTTGTTTACATTGTATAACAAGAAAGACATGAAACTTTTGTATTCTAAAGCAGAAATTTGTTTACTGTTTTCATTTTGGAAAGTATTTTGAAAAGGCATATTTGTTGAGAAAGCACTTCTCTAACAAAGTATAACATAGCACTTCTCTCTTAACCATTCTCTATAAACACAGTGCATAATAACTAAAAGAGCTGGCTGCATAATATGGAAATAAAATATATGTGCAGCTGAGGTTTTTTTTTTTTTTGTTTGGAATAAAAAATACTAGAAAAGAGCTACATCAATACTCAACTATTTTGCTGGTTTGTCTACTTTCGCATGAGTAACTCAAACTACGCCCTCCCACATTCCTGCATAAACTGGTATGAACGTGGGCTGGTTCATTAAAAAGGTTCTGAGGATTCACAACCAGAACCAGAAGTTTGCGTTTCCAATGCTTGAACTCAAACAGAAAGTCTGGGGTGATAACTGAAGTGGCAAAGAGCAGAAATATGACTTCAGAATTAGTCATGTTTACGAGGGGTGAGACTCAAAGAGTGACTCACTTGATGCCACATGAAACACGGCCCCATTGTAACAATAATATCCTGCTTTAATATCTCTGCATCAGTTATCAAAAAGGTGAAGTACTGGATTTATGTCTGTAGTGTCATCACAAGGATTCATGAGGAAGTGATGTTGTAGGAGAATCTGTTCAGAAAGCCTGAGCTGTAATTAACTCTCTGTATTTCCTCAGACTGTGGTCAATATCTTTGCAAAACAAACCACACACATCTAATCACATTTGAATCAAAACTTGCATCACAAAGTCGTGTTGAAATGGATTTTGAGTCGAGGGAGTTTCATTTTTCTTGCATCATAAATTCAAGACACAATGCCGGAGAAAGGCCAGACACATCTTATCTAAACCACCTTCAGTGACGTCTCATCTCAAGGCAGAACCTAAGCAATGATTTCACACAGATATAAGATGTGGGGGAAAAAAACAAGGTCTCTCTCTTTTCAGTGCTGCTGAAAGATGTCTGATAAAATACCTCCAAGAATAGATCAGTGCAGAGAGATATGAGGTAAAAGTGTTTGGAAATGAGCTGCTTGGAATTTCTCTTTGACTGAAAATAAAGTCAGAATCATTAGGATAAGTAACATTAACTGAGTTTTATCCCTTATTGTTAAACAATTAATTATTAGAGATCACTTCACTGCATGGAAATGATCGAATTACCGCAGATCTGGATCCACATGGAGATTAAAAAATGACTCAATTAGGGTTTAAAGGCCGGTGTGAACTTAACCTTCTGATGCAGTTGTTTTTAGGTAATTTCCTCCTTAATGCAATGGTTTTAACTGCATATCAGTTTTTCCTCAAGTGGTTTTTATTATGTGAAACATGTTTAAATACTTTGCAAGGCTAAAAAAAAAGAAAAAATCAATTACTAATTAATCAAAATTGGAAACGATTCAATTCATTTCAACATCAACTTCATGTTGTTTAATGTTGAAATCTCAGGTGCATGAAGTCCACTTGACGTGTCTGCAACTTAATGTAATAAAATCAAATATATGAAAAAAAAAGGAAAAACTTTTCATACCCTAAGGGGAATAAAAACACTTTACACAGGCTTTCATAAATCTTGCATCACAGGCTCAAAAGAGGTGTGTGCTCTCCTCACTGAAGGAGTTTTGCCTTTAGATCCTTTTCAAAGTTAAAGGACTTTCTTCAAATCCCTTTAATGTGCACCATCTTGAAGCTATGGTGGCCGGTAGGGGTCAAAAAGCTCATCAATGGTTGAAACTGCTTTGTTTCACCGCCACTCACCTTGTGTCAGGCGTGGAGCACTTCCCTTAAGGCTTAACTTGCAAGGTTTTTGTGTTCGCAGTTGTTTTCTGGTTGGGTGTGTTGTCGATTAAACTTTTATTTCAGTATTTTCAGCCTGTTAGAAGTTAATGCAGTTGTTTTGCCTTATATAGTGTTAGTTTCCTTTGCAGCATGTTTCAGGTGTTGCATTTGCTTTTGAATGTGCAGCGTTTCCTAATATGATATGCATTTATCAATGTCTATGTGGTTTTAGCTGTGGTCCTGCATTTGACCCCTACCAGCCACTGTATTCATAATACTTTAATTTGTTTTAGATGTACTTGTATATGCAATCAGAGTTTCTTTTGTGGTTGTGTTTTTTCTTCTTTTCTTCTTCACGTATGTGTTTTTCTTATTCAAAATGAGTAAATAACAAACGTGTGCCCCCTTCAATATAGCAATAAGTATCAACACATAGGATGGGGAATCTAAAAATTAAAAAATGTAATTGCAGAGTATTAGGGTCACATTAGGATTTTTTTTTGCTTCATATTTTACTACCAGATTAAAGTCCAATTTAATTATTTTACTACGAGAATAAAGTAGAAAATAATTATTTTACTCCAAGATTAAAGTCGAAAAAAGTCATATCAGAAGTAGGTAAGCACTTGATCAAATCAGAATCAAATTAGAAGAAGAAAAAGAAAAATGAAACGAGGATGAGAGTGCTGCAGTTAGCAGGTGAGATTAAACGTTTACTCCGTGGTCCTCACTTCCTCCTCTTCGTAGACTGTCCTCGATTATATTTCGACTTAAAACTTGTAGTAAAAATAATTAACTTCGACTTTATTCTCGTAGTAAAATAATTCATTTCGACTTTAATCTTGTGGTAAAATAATTAATTTCGACTCTATTCAGAGTTGATCATTGATGCTGAGAAATAGCATCAAGAAATAATTAATTTTGCTGCTGATAATCTCATACTGAATCAAGGATTATGACCAGACAGGTTAATAAAAGTGAGACTATTTCAAGATCACTGATAAAGTCCTCATAGGGACTTTAATCTGCATTACATTATCTGTTTTTCCCCACTGTCACATGCAACATTCATAACCACTTGGGTTTTTCCCCTGAGGATCTCACAGCTGACAGGAGGAGACAGAACACATCCTGACTCCTTTTCTTCTTATCTGTAATCTCAAGAGAGGCCTGACTTTTTAACACTCAAACTCCAGGAGCTACATGGAGACGAGGGGATGGAGGAGGCGAGGAAGTGCATCCAACAAGATGAGAAGAGATAAGCTCAGTGATGGGAGGAATATCTGCATGTTCACAGCTGTGGAGTGGAAACAGATCACTTTCTGAGGGCACAGATGATGCATCCTGGAAGAGATTCTGTTTCCTGACCTGATCCATGAGGTCAGAGGTCAGTGTCAGCTGGGATTCTTCACTCTGGCTCAAGTCCAGACTGAGCAGATGTTTGCTTTACATGAGATTGGAAGCTTTGATGATTTAATGGAAAGCAGCTCTGCACAGCTACCAGCAGACTTTGCTGTAGTGAAACTTGTGTAAACAGAAGTCACAGCTGTCATTCCCTCCACTCTGAGGACTCACTCTGCACGACTCTAATGCACCAGTGAGTAAAACAGCAGAATACAAGAGCACATCATCAGATTCACTCTGAACTGACCTGGTTCATGTGATAATCCCAGCGCTCTGCAGCTCCCCAGCAGAAGTGCAATGAAGCAGTGAATGAGGGAGACTCGGAGCCCGCAGTCCAAACGGGTCATCTTGTCAGGACACTGGATTTAAGAAGCATTTACTGGCTTTTCTACACAGCAGCGATTGTCACTTCAAATGAATCCCATCTGGACCGGAGGAGCTGTTCGCCTTTGTTGCAGCCATGCAACTCAAACTGTGTCAACTCCAGCAAACTTCTGCAGCTCAGGCCTGATCATGGTCTCTCTCCACGGGGCGTTTTCGTTGCATTTGGTTTTACGCAAACACTTTCCAAACTTCCTTCAAAGTCGGTGTTCGCCTCCGAGCTGCCTCCGTGCTCCATCAGTCTCTCACCGACACTCAGTGACAGCTTCAACATTTCTTCAGCAAACTTTCGCAGAGCCACCCCCACAGATGGGTGGACTTAAGACAATGGGCTATCTTTCAGCGGGGCAGCAGCAGCAGGCTTAAAGGGGAATGCTACTCCAAGAAACTAGATACACACTCCAGCTGGCAGTTACTCCAAAAAGTAAGGTCCTTCGAGTATTTTTTTCCACTTGGTCACTTGAGGACCTGTGGAGATATTGATGCGTTCACGTGGAGTCAGAGAAGAGAAGACAGTTCTGGTTGTGCAGCGGTCCTCCCCGCTGTGCGTAAAAACTGAAAACACGAGTCTAGGAAACTGTGACAAAACATCATTGAAGCAAAGAGGAGGAATAGACACAGCTAAATCCTCAAGTTCAGAGAGTTTCCTGATTAAAAAACTTATTTTTGAAATCAACATGCAGCCATTAGAGCTGCATTTTAACACAGCACAACGCTTCTTGCTTTCTTTTTCCAATAAACTACTACATGAAATAAACGTGTAAAAAGAAAAGTTCACACTGTCTGTGAACTCTTTATGTTGTTTTGCTTTATTGGTCTCCAACAGCCTGAGCTTTGTGCTCCCTCTAGCGGACAAATCGTGGTATTGTTCCCATCTGGTGCAGGTGAAATCTTCCTTCTTTATGTTACAGCAAACTGTGCAAGATTTCCATAAGTGGTGTGCACAGGACCCCCCCAGCCCCTGTGGCCAAATTGTTGAAAAACACCCACAAAAGTCCACTTTAAAGCTAAACCTGTCTTAAAGTGTCTTCTTGGGAGTCAAAACATTTTCTCAAGTCCTCTATTTGGTGTCAAAATGTGCTTTTGTGTCCTCTTTGGAGCTAAAATTGCTCCAAAATGCTTTCTTGGAAGTCAAAAAAGCATGCCAAAGTGCCCTATTATGAGCCAAAATACAATAAAATGTCCTTGAAGAACCCAAAGGATATCATGAAATGCCCTCTTGGGAGGAAAACCTGCCTCAAAGTGTCTGCTTGGGAGTCAAAACACATGCTTTAGTGCCCTTCTGGTTGGCAAACGATACTTATCTTTCCCTTTAGCTGGTTGGAGAATGATGAACTTCCTTTCTGGGAGCGAAAACACGTGCTGAAGTCTCATTTTTAGATCGAAAATAAGCAAAAGTGCCCTCTCAGATGCAGTAACATGACCTTAAGGCTTCTCTTAAGAGCCAAAATGTGCGCAAGTGCGCTTTCTGCTGCCAAAATGCGTGCCAAAGTGGCTTCTCTGGTGCCAAAACACACAATAGAGCCCCTTAGAAAGCCAAAATATGCAAAAGTAATTACACTCCTGGGAGCTGGAATAAGTATAATAGATCTCTTATGGGGACTAAGCGTGTGCTCCCATGCCCATAGAAGCTTTGTCATCATCCCCACAATGCGTAATTTACGCACGCTCCAGGAGTGCTACAAGCATCCAGTCACAGGTCATTATGATCTGACAACCTGTGAGAGGCAAGAATAAGATCTCAGATGAGGTTTAATCTGTGTCTGCTGCTGGGTTTAGAGAGAGAGCTCAGTGTTGTTTCTATGATTCCCTGTGTTTCTGTCACGTTTTCATCAACCAATCGTGGCTCAGCTGAGGAGCGCCACACCTGTATAAAAAGCAGAGCACCATCCCTCTCTGCGTGGATGAAGAGCTGGTAGAAGAATAGTGGAGCATCAGTTTCATTTTCCTCTCTCACCTGCTGTGCGCGCAGGTTCCTCTCTTTGAAGATGGACAGGAAACTGAATTACAGCGGAGCAGTGAACCGCAGCTCTCCTGATTATGACAAATTCAGCTTCGAAGACATCGACGTGAGCGCAGACGGCGCCTTCATCCTGAGGATCCTCATCTCTGTGGTTTACTCTGTGGTGTGCGCGATGGGTTTAGTGGGGAATCTGCTTGTCTTTTTCCTCATGAGGCTACGACAAGGGCGAAAAAAGTCAAATATCAACTTCTTCATCATTAACTTGGCAGTGACAGACTTTCAGTTTGTTCTCACGTTACCTTTCTGGGCTGTGGACACTGCGCTCGACTTCAGCTGGCCCTTTGGAGACGCCATGTGCAAAATCATCCTCTCTGTCACCGTCATGAACATGTACGCGAGTGTGTTTTTCCTCACTGCTATGAGCGTGACCCGATACTGGTCTGTGTCCTCTGCCCTGAAGAAGAAAGCATACAGGAGGTCCAGGGGTGTGAAGTGGGTGTGCGTGGTGCTGTGGGTGGCAGCGACAGCGGCCACAGCTCCCACAACAATCTTCTCCACTGTGACCGTGGTGGCAGGAGAGAAACTCTGTCTGCTCAGGTTTCCTGAAGGGCACGACTGGCTGGCGCTGTATCACCTCCAGAAGATCCTGATCGCCTTCATCATCCCCATGCTCATCGTCTCTGTCAACTACCTGATGCTCCTGCGCTTCGTCAGACAGAGGAGCATGGACAGCAGCAACCCCAGACGGAGGAGTAGAATCACCAAATCTGTCGCTATCGTTGTTTTGTCTTTCTTCTTCTGCTGGATGCCAAATCACGCCATCACATTCTGGGGTGTGCTGGTTAAATTCAACGCAGTAAACTGGGATAAGTCGTACTACATGGTGCACACCTATGTGTTTCCCGTCACTGTGTGCCTGGCGCACGCGAACAGCTGTTTGAATCCAGTACTTTACTGCCTGATGAGGCCGGAGATCAGAAAGATGCTCAACAGTTTGGTTTTCAGAGTGTCCACACCACCTCACAATAAGGGTGGCACCACGCGCTCTTTTACGCAGGGAGACACTCAGGGGGTTGGAGCGATTCACATCATGGATAACGGAGAGTACAAGCTGTCTCACCTGGGCTGTAAAGGGTTATCAGGCTCCAGCTTGATCCCATACACCAGATAAACACACCTGAAGCTCTGGTCCAAAAGCATCTGGATGGAACTGACATGACTCGTGCGTAACGACGCGTGGAACAGAGTGTGCCTGAACAATTTATGGGCTCACAATACAGGAGATACAGGAACTATTACAAAAGAAGAGCATTTCCTGAAAGCTCCCTGCAAAACTAAATACTTTTTTTTTTTTTTTTTTTTTTTAATAAAAAATACTCCAAAATCTCATGTTCTCATGCATCGCGCTCTCTTCAGGCTTCTGTAAATTCTCTGCGAACCCGATTGTAGGTATGAATTATTCATTTTTTCTTAAATGTCTACACGGAAGAATTCAGATGACTTACAGGATGGGTTGGATTCTCAAACATCATTAAAACTCAACTTTTGCTCGTTTTTAAATGGTATCCATAAAATACGCAAGCTTTTTATGGGAGAGCGTTTGTTTGAGTCAGACACAAAGGTCTAAAATATATGTACATATTTATTTTTTATTCATTTTGGCTCTTAAAAAGTGCACAAAGGAAGAAGAAAATGACTCATTGACAGTGAAACATTGTCTTAACTGATGAGTTGAATCCTGTTACCCTATTCTGTGCTCATGTGCTCCTTATCTAAATAAATGTCCTCTTGAACATATTTGCTGTCTCGGGTTATTACTGTCTACAAAGATTCTAACTGTGACTGTGAAATATTTTGTCTCAGCAAAGAGCAACGAGGATTTTCTCCTTGAGACGGTGTCATCAAAGGGCTTTTATTTTGAAGGAAAGAAATAGAACTTTGGGGTGTTGTACTTCTTGAGGAAGCTCATTCAGCCCAGTAGCTTTATCTTCAAGTTTATAAAGCTCAGAAATGTTTACTGCAGCGGCATGCACAGACAATTTGAAGAGCAGGGATGAAAGGGGGAAAAAAGGGACATTGGCACAAATTTTGGCTGCCAAGAGGGTAGTTCATCAAGTTTGAACCAGCTAAAATGGGCAGATAAGTGTGGTTAGCCAACCTGGAGGGCACCTCAGCATTTGTTTTGGCTTCCAAAATGCTGTTTTTAGCACATGTTTGGCATTGAGGAGGGCAAGCGTTTGGCTCCTGGTTGGGCACTTTGGCATATTTTGGCCAATCAAGAGGACATTTTGAAGCATTTTGTCTCCATTCAAGGTATTAAGTTGCATGTTGTGGCTCCTGAGATGACACAATAGTATGTGTTTTGGCTTCAACAGATGAACACTTATGCATATTTTGGCTCCCAGGAGGGCAGTTTATCATGTTTTAACCAGCCAAAGGGGCAGATTCGTGTGGGTTGCCAACCAGGAGGGAAATGCAACATTTATTTTTAGTTCCTGAAGGACACACAAGCACATGTTTTGGCTCCCAAGGAAGCACTTCAGTTCAAGTTTGGCAGCAAGAGGCCACTAAAGCACAAGTTTTAGCTTAAAGAAGGTCAGTTTATAATGTTTAAACCAGCCAAAGGTGCAGATTAGTGGGATTAATGAGGCTATCATCATTTATTTTGGCTCCCAAGAGGTCACCTTGGTGTGTGTTCTTCAACATTTGGGCCACAAAGAGCAGTCACACACCATTTATTTACTGTGTGAGCCAAACTATGATGCTTGGTATGATGTCAGAATGAGCTTTTTTTTTGTTAACCAGGCTGTAAAGATGTTTATTAATGCTGTAGAAACAGTCTCTTCTTGGCTCGATATGTATATGGTTTCCAGTTTTTCTGCAGCCACTCTCAGGTGAAATAATAAAAGACACTCAGACATATACAATATTTTATTTGTAGTCGTATATCAGCTCCTCACACCTCACCAAACAGAAAAAAAATGACATTTGTCGGTAATACCAGGAGGTTGCAAAGTTACTGTAGGCAATGTGCATTTATTAGACCCTTCTTTGTGTAAT